>CAUYSK010058260.1:0-117853 GCA_963575035.1 Avahi laniger
GATATTATATTACAAAAATAGAATAAAACTTCAAAAACAAAACGATCCTTTTTAATTTAGTGAAAATTTTGTTAATTCTTATTGTTCTCTGTGCATAAGTTATATGCCATTAAATTGTCAATATTAATGTAACAATAAGAACACCAACAAGTAAGATTTTCAGGAACCAACTGTAAGATTTTGCCCAGGGGGCCACCCATCACATAACATGTATGCTACAGCATGGCAGCATGAGTTGTCTGCTCTCAAGGTTACATATGCTTCATGAGGCCCTAGCCTCAAAACTAGCATGAGTTAAATGCAACTCACATGGCAGTTAATGTGTTAAGATGTAAGACCTGTGAAGACAGGGACCTTGTCTGTTTTATTTACTATGTCTCTAGTTCTTAGAACAGTGCTTGGTATATGATAGGCACTAAGTTAATACAATGAATGAATGAGTAAACAGTATATTTAACATACAGATTATTTCTGGTTGTGGCTATTGAAAATAATACTGTTGTGAAAATGCTCTCTTGTCCCTCCCTGTCTACACAGCACAGTCATTTTCCAGGGTAGATACTCAGACATGTTTTGAAGACATGGTTTCATTGTCTTCTAGTCTAGTGTTGCCAGTGAGAGTTATCATACCAGTCTTATTCTGATTTCTTTGCAGGTAGCCTGGTTTAGTCTCTTAGAAAGGTTCCAGGACTTTTCATGTTTGGTGCTCTGAAAGTTTACAGCAGTGGGTGTAGATAGATGTAGGTTTCTTTTCATTTATCCTGATCACTCATTGAATCCTTTAAACTGCAACGACACACCTTTCTTCAGCTGTGGAAAATGTTTTTCTCTTCTGTCTTCTACTGTTTCTTCTCTATAATTCTTTTTTCCTATCTTTCTGAAACTCCTATTAGATCAATGTTAAAACTTCTAGATTTATCCCCCATGATTTTTAACCTCTCTCTCTCACTTTCTGTCATTTCATGGGATTTGGGGTAGGAAGGAAGATACCTAAATGTGTTCTGTTTGCCATCTTGATCCAGTTTCCTGATATGGTTCTTTTTATCCCACAGGCCGACTTTTTTTTTCTCATGTCTGTCATTTCGTTTGTCTCAGCAGTCTGTTCCTAAAGGAACATGACTCATTTTATAATAATCAACAGAAGGTTATTTACTTAGCATGCTTTTATTTTATAGTCATCTTTTTTTGAAGATTCCTTTTTTTTTAAAGCCATGATACCAATTTAAAAATTAGACTCTCTTACTTTGTGCTATTGGTAGTGAGCCCAGTTGCATTAAAAAATGTGTTGGTATCTTAATCACTCATCGGGTCTAGGCAGCTCCAAGTGCTGATAAAGGCCTTGATGCTTCTCCAGATGTCTAAGTGTTAGCTCCAGGTGCACGAAGTAGAATGTTTGGAATTGGCACATAGATTCTCAAGCACAAAGCATGAGTACAAATCAAAGTTTCAGATTCTTGGTCTCCTAGAGTAATGGTTCTTAAACCTTGTTCAGTATCAGAATCACCTGTGGTACTTTATAAAACAGTAAATGCCCGGGCCCTCTAGTGGACCTGTTAAATCAAAATTCTGAGGCAGTAGGGCTGGGCATCTATTAACGTATTATATCTCTAAAGGCCCTAGAGGTTATTCCAATGTACAGTCAAGGATGAAAACATCATTCTTATCCTCTGTGTGTATTTTCTTTTTGTATGTATTTTTCACTATTTTTATTCTCTTTGTATTTTCTCTTACTCATGACTCATTTTTTTACAGAAATGGCTGTATAGTGTTCTTTGGTACAAATGTGTTATAATTTATTTAACTGGCCTCTTCTTGCTGGACGTTTAATATGCTTCCAGTCATTTGTTATTACAAAGTACTATGCTAGATATCCTTGTACATATAACTGCATACATTTGTGAACGTATTTATGAGATAAATTCCTAGAAGTGGAATTTTTTAGACAAAGGATATATATATTTGTGAATTTGAGAGACATGTTTATTTGTTTTTTCTAATTTTTTAATTGTATTAAAATACATATAAAATTTACCATCATAACCATTTTTAAGTGTACAGTTCAGTGGTATTAAATGCATTTATAACTTTGTATAATCATCACCACCACCCATCTCCAGAACTCTTTTCATCTTGTAAAACTGAAACTCTGTACCCATAAACAATAACTCTGCATTTCCTCCTCCCCCAGCCCCTGGCAACCACTATTCTACTGTCTGTCTCTATGAATTTGACCACACTAAGTACTTGATAAAAGTGGATCGTACAGTATTTGTCTTTTTGTGACTGGCTTATTTCACTTAGAATAATGTCCTCAAGGTTGATCCATGTTGCAGCATATGTCAAATTTTCCTTCGTTTTTAAGGCTGAATAATAAATAGTCCATTGTGTGTATGTGCTACATTTTGCTTATCCTTTCATCCACCAGTGAGAATTTGGGAAGCTTCCACATTTTAGCTATTGTGAATAATGCTGTTATAAGCATGACTGTGCAAATATCTCTTCAAGAACCTGTTTTCAGTTTTTTGGGGTATATACCCAGAAGTGGGATTGCTGGATCGTATGGTAATCCACCATACTGATTTCCACAGTGGCTGTACCATATTACATTCCTGCCAGCAATGCACACTGATTTCTCCACATCCTCACCAACACTTATTATTTTCTATTTAGTAGTCATCCTAATGGGTATGAGGTGAGATTTAATTGTAGTTTTGATTTGCATTTCCCTAATGATTAGTGACGTTGAGCATCTTTTCATGTTCTTATTTAAGGCCATTTGTTTATCTTCTTTGTAGAAATGTCTATTCAAGTCCTTTGCCCATTTTTGAATTGGGTTGGGTTTTTTTTCTTAATTTTAGGAGTTCTCTATATATTCTGGATATTAATTCCTTATATATGATTTGAAGATATTTGAGTTTTTGATCCATGAAAATATACTTTATAATCCTCAGGTGTTATATTCTTAGGCTGAAAATATTCTTAAATATTCTTAAATCTGGGAAGTCCTTACATCTTGTTTTCATTTATACTTAGGCCAGCACTAAAGTGGAAGTGGACATGGAAAAAGCGGAGAGCCTGCAGGTGACAAGAGGAGACTTCCTTGCTTCTTTGGAGAATGATATCAAACCAGTGAGTATGAATATTGAATGATATATAAGCCAAAAATAATAATAATAATTCAGGAGTAAAATAAGTGCCATTTTACCCAGTATTACAAAAGGTTATATCATATGCAGTTTTATAAAATGAGAAAAGTTTAGTATTGGAAGTGTCCAATATAAAAAACATGTATATGATAACCATAATGGCTGGGTGATTAACCAATACTTACCTAAATATTTCTCGTAATGGGGAACTTACCATCTTATAAAGCAGGCTATTCAATTTTGAGACTTTCTTTTCTTTTTTTAATATATTTTTTAAAATTTCAGAATATTATGAGAGTACAAATGTTTAGGTTACATATATTGCCTTTGCCTCGCCCAAGTCCGAGCTGTAAGCATGTCCATCCCCCAGACAGTGTGCACCACATCCATCAGGTGTGAATATACCCATCCCCTTCTTCCCCCGCCCAGTGAATGTTACTGCGATGTGTACACATAAGTGTTGATCAATTAATACCAATTTGATAGTACATGTGGTGCTTGTTTTTCCATTTTTATGACACTTCATTTAGTAGAATGGGCTCCATCTCCGTCCAGGATAATACAAGAGATGCTAGACTTTCTAATTATTAAGTTTTACTTTATATTGAACTAGGATTAGTTTTCTTTCTTTTTTTTTTTTTTTTTTTTTGAGACAGAGTCTCACTCTGTTGCCCGGGCTAGAGTGCCATGGTGTCAGCCTAGCTCACAGCAACCTCAAACTCCTGGGCTGAAGCAATCCTCCTGCCTCAGCCTCCCGGGTAGCTGGGGCTACAGGCATGTGTCACCATGCCCGGCTAATTTCTTTATATATATATATATTTTTTTTTTTTAGTTGTCCAGCTAATTTCTTTCTATTTTTTTAGTAGAGACGGGTCTTGCTCTTGCTCAGGATGGTTTCAAACTCCTGAGCTCAAAGGATCCGCCCCCCTCGGCCTCCCAGAGTGCTAGGATTACAAGCGTGAGCCACCACGCCCGGCCGGATTAGTTTTCTTATTGGTTCTTATACAATCCCATGCTACAGAAACCTAAATTGAGTCCATCCTCCATATGTCAGTTATTATATTTAAAATTAACTCTCATATCTTCCCCCCTGTCTTTCTCTCCTTTCTCCATCCTTCTCTAAGGCATCCCTTTCTCTTGCTCTATACCTTTTGGTTCTCTGACTGCTGTAGTTTCTAAGATCCTTAACTATGCTAGGTACCCTTTTAAAAAAAAGCACCAGTTTTCTTAAAATATACTCAAAATAGTGATAGAGCTTTAGACTACAATATAAAGTCATTAACCCATTTTCCTATAAAACAACAACTAACATTTGAGTAACCATTGTTTGGAGTTCTATATTAGCACAAAAGCAAATTGTAGAAAGGCCCAGTTCATAAAGAGGTATGTATGTTTGTTTTTCTTTCTTAAATGGATCTCAGGTGCACAGAAGTGGATTAATCTTAATCTTTAATTCATGACACACTATTGTCATTAGTTTGTATTTATAATATAAAATAAAATATGTATGTAATTTTCTGGGACTTGCTATTTTATTAAATGTTTTTGTCAAAGATTCATCCGTATGATTTCCTATAGCCATATATCATTCATTTTCATTAATGAGTAGCATTCCATTGTGTGACTACCATAATTTATCTATTTTCCTGTCAATTGTGAGTTACCAGTTTTTTGTTATTACAAACAAGTGCTGTTATGAAGCATTCTTAAATGAGTGTCTCTTAGATATTTTTGAATAAAATTGCTAAGTTGTTGGGTATATGAATGTCCAACTTTAAAAGGCAATTTCAAACTATTTTCCCAGTGGTTTTACCCCAATAAGATAAAAGATATCTTCTTGCTCTACATCTTTTCCAACACTCGGTATTTTCAGACTTAATTTTTGCCATTCAGTTAGATGCAAATGGGATCCATTTTGTGTGGTTTTTTTTCTTTTTCTTTTGTTTTTTAAAGAGAAAGGCTCTCACTCTGTTACCCAGGCTAGAGTGCAGTGGCATGATCTTAGCTCACTACAGCCTCTTCTGAGGCCAGGAGTTCAAGACCAGCCTCAGCAACATAGCGAGACCCCACTCTATAAAAAAATTAGGTGGGCTCCATGTCACACGCCTGTAGTCCTAGCTGGAAGGCTTAGGTGGAAGGATCATTTGAGCCCAGGAGTTCAAGGCTGCAGTGAGCTATGATCACACCACTGCACTCCAGTCTGGGCTACCCAGTGAGACCCTATCTCTATTTAAAAAAAAAAAAAATCACAATCATAATCATTTTTAAGTGTACAGCTAAGTGGTATTTAATACATTCCTAATGTTGTATAACTATTACCGCCATCTATCTCCAGGACTCTTTTCATTCTTAAAACTGGAACTCCACATAACTTCCCATTTTTCCCTCCCCCACAATTGCTGGCAACCACCATTCTGTCTCTGAATTTGAATAAGTACCTCATAAGTGGAATCATACGGTATTTGTCTTTTTATGACTGGCTTATTTCATTTAGCATGATGTCCTCAACGTTGATACATGTTGTAAGCACATGTCAAAATGTTCTTCCTTTTTAAGGCCGAATAATAGTCCATTGTGAATATATACACTAAATTTTGCTTATCCATCCATCCATCAATGGACAGTTGGCTTCCACCCACATTTTAGCTATTGTGAATGCTACCGCTGTGAACATGACTGTACAAATATCTCTTCAAGACCTTGTTTTCAGCTGGGTGCGGTGGCTCATGCCTGTAATCCTAGCACTCTGGGATACCGAGGCTGGAGGATTGCTTGAGCTCAGGAGTTTGAGACCAGCCTGAGCAAGACCCCATCTCTACTAAAAATAGAAAAATCAGCCAGTGTCATAGCTCACGCCTATAGTCCCAGTCACTGGGGAGGCTGAGGCAAGAGGATCACTTGAACTCAGGAGTGTGAGGTTGCAGTGAACTATGATGATGCCACTGCACCCTACCCAGGGCAAGAGAGTGAGACTCTGTCCCAAAAAAAAAAAAAAAAAAAAAGGCCTTGTTTTCAGTTCTTTTGGATATATACCCAGAAATGGAATTGCTGAATTATATGGTAATTCTATTTTTAATTTTTTGAGGAACCTCCACACTGATTTCAACAGTGGCTGTACCATTTTACATTCCCACAAACAGTGCATAAGGGTTCTGATTTCTCCACATCCTCACCAACACTTACTATTTTCTTTTCTTTTTTTTTTTTTTGGTAGTGGTCATTCCTGATGAGTATGAGATGAAATTTAATTGTAGTTTTGATTTGCATTTCCCTAATGATTAGCGATGTTGAGCATCTTTTCATATGCTTATTGGCTATTATATTCTTGACAATAATTATTTATTGCAAGTATCTCCTTTAAAGAGAAAAGTCAATTGCTTTAGCCCTGTTTTTAAGACTATTGTGACTTTTAAATATAAAATAATTACTTTCAAAAAGTTACTGAACAATTCTAAGATTTTTTTGAGTGGCAAATAATTTGGCTGCGAGGAAGTAAGAACAAAAAATTACTTTTATTTTCCAGGGGTCTGGAGGATAAAATAAAAAATGAAATGTTAGGATGTATAAGGAAGACATACAGAGTCACCATTATAATTATGGTTCAAACATCTTAAATATTCTGCCATGAGACATGGAGTATATACCTGGAACAATTAAAGACAAAAGCCAGCCAACCTATAAATTTTCTAGAACAGCCACTCAACCAGTATTTGTTAGATTCTTCCTTTATAACTTTTTACAGGGCTACTGAATTTGCCATATCCAGGCCAAAGAATGAGGACTTTCCTCTGTACTCAGGAATCAAAGGACTAGTGTATGCAAGGATACTACCCAAAGAGTGGTCTGAAAATGTTTTTGTGGCAAAGTAATAGGACATGAGACCACTGGATACTGTTTGAGAGGCATTATTACAAAATTGACTTTCTGTGAGGTATAAGTTCTAAAGAACTGTTAAAATTATTCCGTATATCAGATAATCAAAAATTGACTTTTTAAGAGACGTGATAATCTTTAAAAAGTTAAAATTCTCGATCAGGCGCGGTGGCTCACGCCTGTAATCCTAGCTCTCTGGGATGCCGAGACGAGCGGATTGTTTGATCTCAGGAGTTCGAAACCAGCCTGAGCAAGAGCGAGACCCCGTCTCTACTAAAAATAGAAAGAAATTAATTGGACAACTAAAAATATATAGAAAAAAATTAGCCGGGCATTGTGACTCATGCCTGTAGTCCCAGCTACTTGGGAGGCTGAGGCAGGAGGATCGCTTGAGCCCAGGAGTTTGAGGTTGCTGTGAGCTAGGCTGACACCACGACACTCTAGCCCAGGCAACACAGTGAAACTCTGTCTCAAAAAAAAAAAAAAAAATTAAAATTCTCAAGATACATGACCTTTACATGTACATTGGGTTATGTTTCCGTACTTATTTGTTCTCCTGTTAGTCTTGTGAAAATCCAATTCAACTGTAATTACTAAAGTTACTGCCTGCTTTTGGCAGCTATTTTGTTGGGAGTTATAATCTTTGAGATTAGAAATTGAAAATGATGAAGGATGTGATTTAAGCTTTGTTAATGTAGTGAATACAAATAAAATTATATAGTAATTGCTATTGTTTCCTTTTCTAATCCTTCAGTCATTCTTTACAGCTGCTCATATCTATCTCATCCTAAATCATATATTTACACATATAAACTTACCTTAGTGCCATGTAACTTACATCCCCTACCACAAAGTTGATGTCTTCTCATTACCGTTTTTATTCCCATTTTAATCCATAGCACCTATACTCAGTGTTAGGAAAGTGTATTTGTCTGCTGAGCTGTTTATAATTTCTGTAATAAGTCCATAATCTCTTTTTTTTCTTCGTTCTTGACAGAAAGGCCACAAACTGCATACTCTTTATAGAAGCAAGCACATTGGAACATAATTCTTTCTGCCAGGAATTGTGAGGGTTTGGGCTTTGTTCAAATCTAAGCCTAAAATCTATTGCTTTTATTCCATTAAGTCACCTAAAGCAGCTTTCTTTTTTCCTGTTGCGTAAAAAGTTAAATGAGAAATTATAAAATAGTTTTTTTGCTTTCCAAGCTTTTTACACGAATATGGGATAGTGCTCAGTAGTTTTAGTATATAGGAGATATTATTCATCTTTTATACTTTTAAATATCTTAGCTTTTAATACTAATGTTCACAATGCTTTAAACTGTCCTTTTCCTCAATAGGCATTTGGCACAAACCAAGAGGATTATGCAAGTTACATTATGAATGGTATCATCAAATGGGGTGACCCAGTTACCCGAGTTCTGGATGATGGGGAGCTGCTGGTTCAGCAGACAAAAAACAGTGACCGCACACCATTGGTCAGCGTCCTTTTAGAAGGTGAGAATGAATGATGAGATGGCATTAAAGTAAAAAAAAAAAGAAAAGCAGCACATTTTAAAAGCCGGTTAGCACATTCCAGAAAAGTGAATTGTTTTCAGTTCTTAACCTTGTTCATGATCTGAAAATAGTATTTCAGTCTCTGTACCAATATTGTGTACAAATTAAAATTTTATTGGGGTGAAATGTTACTGGTGAATGATAGCAACTAGTTTTCTTGTAGGATTATATCTAAATTTATGTGATACTTAATAGACTGAATGATACCACATAGCACTTGATTCAATTAAATAGTTACTAAGAACTTGCTATATTTTAGTCATGAACTAGTTGCTGGGGAAAAAAGACATTCAAGTGTTCAGTCTGGTCATGAAAAAAGACTTGTAAAGAAATTCCTAACTACAGTGTGTATGTGTAAAGATGTACGTGAATGCAAGTTATTTTGCATAAGGGTGGTCAGGGAAAGCTAGAGATGATGTTTAATTTAGGCCTTGAAGGATCAAGTAGACAAAAGGGGAAGGACCTTCCATTCACAGATCATTAATTTACAGTTATGATTAGTATGACAACAGAAACGTTCCATGAGACCACATGATTGGGGAACCTAACCCCCTCCAAAGGTCAAGGATTGAAAGCTCTCTGAGAGGAACACATTAAGTCAGGACCTGAAGGATGAGGAGAAACTGGCCAAAGTAATGGGGGAAGACGTTCTAGGCAGAGGGACCAGCATGTGAAAAAGTTTTGGGCAGGAAGGAGCTTGAAACAGAAAGATGAGATTGACTAGACGTGAAACTCAAGAAGCAGACAGCAGCCAGTTCACACAAAGCCTTGTAGGCTGTGTTAAAAGATTTAGACTGTATCTTAGGAGCAGTGGGAAGCCATTTGCAGGGTTTTAAGCAGTGAAGTCACATGATCAGATTTCTGTTTTCAAAACATCATCATGTCTGCTTTATGATGGAGAATAGATTGGAGGGGCAAAAAGATACAATAGAGACCAATGGTTAGAAGCAGTTGCATCAGTCCTAATGAGAACTGACTGTGGTTTGAAGTAATGTGGTGATAGCAAAGATGGAGATAAGTAGAATAATTTGAGAAATATTTAGGAGACAGAATAAAAAAGACTTCATAATTATTATCATTCATACTTAAGCTAACATTCTTTGAGCCCTTACTGTCTGCCAGTTACTCTGCTAGCACTTTTATGCATGTTATCTCATTTAAACCTCACTTCACTCCTGTGAGGATAGATGTTGTTATCCCTATTTTGTAGATGGGGAAGCCGAAGCTTAGAAATACTGGGTAGACTAAATATGGGCAAAGGTATCAAACATGACCCCCACGTTTCCAACGTACATGGCTTGGTAAATGGTGCTGTTTACTAAGATTGGGGACATTAGTGGAGAAGCAGATTTCTAGAGGAAAGATCATGAGTTCTGTTTTGAATATGTTAAAGTCTAGGTTCATATAGGATGATTAAATTGGAATGTTGAGGGGCCTGTCGGATATGTGGGTCTGACGCTCAGCAGAGAGGTCTGGTTGGCAGTAGATTCATGAGTTGTCCGTGTATAGCTGCCATTGAAGCCATGGGGGTGGAGGAAGTCACTTACAGAAAAGGTGTGGGTTGAGATGAAGAGGAGGCCTAGAACTTATCTCTGAGGTGTGTTGACATTTAGGGACTGAATAAAACAGAATGAATTGACAAAGGAGACTGAGCAAGAGTAACCAGTGAGGAAAGGGGCCGGGGGAGAGAATGTGCTATCACAGAAGCCAGGAAAAGAAACTTAAGAAAAAGGGAAGTTATGAATTGTATCAGATGCTCCCAAGAGACCAACAAAGATAGCATCTGTTGGGTTTGGTGACATGAAGGTCATTGGTAACCTTGATGGGAGCCTGATCAGTATAGTCGGGGTGGGAGCCATGAGGTTTGGTGGGGGTGCAGCGGAGAAGAGTGAAGGCAGCCAGGGGAGGTAATTACTATATTTAGGGAAGTTGCATTTTGCAGGGAAAAAAGGGGGTAGTGTTGAAGGGTGTGATGTTCAAAAAGAGTTTTTGGTTTTTTTAATTAAATTTTCAGATAGAACAGAGCATGCTTAAATGCTTTTGGAAAGGCTTCAGGGAAGACAGAGGAAGAGGATGAACATAAAGAGAAAGAGGAACAATCAATAGTGTCAGGTTCTGAGAAGATGGGAAGGAGGATTTGGTTGGTTTATGGTTGAAATAGGGACACATCTTCCAGTACACAGAAGGGAAGGGAGGGGATGTCTAAATGCAGGTAAGCTTGTAGATTTGCTTGCCTTTATGAAAAGCCTCAAGTCTTTAGAATTCTAGCTTTTTAAGTCACATTTGCTTCTAATAAGGCAGTTTTTCCCTGCCCCCAATATCATCTCCTAAAATTACATTTTTTATTATATGATTTGATAGAACTTATAAGTACTGATATGCATTTGAATGTATTTTCTTTTTTTTTTTAAGAAGCAAAAAACTCTTATCCTTTATATAGTTAGCCAGAAGTTTGAAGGATTAAGGCTGTGCGAGAGAGTAAGAAGACATGTGTTTCACCATACTCTTGAGAAATGCTAATCAGTCCATTAAGTTCAGTTGCTAATAAATAAGGGAAAACATGTCTGCTGTGAAATTGTGTCAGGAAATGTTAATGAGCAACTAGCTGAGACCTCAGTACATTGTGGATAAAAGTTTCAACTTGTTTTATTTCCCTTTGCTTAGGTTGGCTTTTTTCCCCTGACTTGCTCATATCTTTATGCAGGCCCTCCTCATAGTGGCAAGACTGCTTTAGCTGCAAAAATTGCAGAGGAATCCAACTTCCCCTTCATCAAGATCTGTTCTCCTGATAAGATGATTGGCTTTTCTGAGACAGCCAAATGTCAGGCCATGAAGAAGGTATCAAGATATTTACTTTCATTCTAATTTCCTATCTCTTGGATGTGTGTGTGTATGTACATGTATATATATAAAACCCATAGCAACTATGTTCTTTACAAGTGGAACTAAATTATTGGGGGTGGAGGGAGAGTAACTATTTCAGATTTTTTAACTTTGCAGTGCATTTTTATTGAGTACCTTTACCTTCTAAATTATGCCTTGTTCAATATATATTAAGATTAATTTCTATTCCCTAAGTTTGTATCAACTTGATGGAAAGAATCATAGTTAAGAGTGGGTAGAGTAGAACAAATGCATGTAGGATTTTTTTTTTTTAAGTTCTTTCATTAATGTACAAAGTCAAACTGTTTGGGGTCAATTAAGTTGATTGTAGAGTTTGAAAAAGAACATAGATGTATCATTGGAAAGAATTCCCGAGAACCCCTACAAAAGAATAATTGTTAGGTAATAATCGGAGTCTACCTGACAACTTAATTTAGTCCTGATCCTTTTCCTTTTTCCAACTGCCATTTTTTGTTGTTGTTGTTGTTGTTGAGACAGAGTCTCACTCTTTTGCCCTGGCTAGAGTGCCGTTGCGTCAGCCTAGCTCACAGCAACCTCAAAACTCCTGGGCTCAAGCAATCCTTCTCCCTCAGCCTCCCAAGTAGCTGGGACTACAGGCATGCGCCACCATGCCTGGCTAATTTTTTCTATGTATATTTTTAGTTGTCCAGCTAATTTCTTTCCATTTTTAGTAGAGACGGAGTCTCGCTCTTGCTCAGGCTGGTCTCGAACTCCTGACCTCAAGCGATCCTCCTGCCTCTGCCTCCCAGAGTGCTAGGATTACAGATGTGAGCCACCGCGCCCGGCCTCCAACTGCCATTTGACTCCTCCTTAATATGGCCACTTTGAACAATCAGTGAAGTTAGAATAACATAGACTAGAATCCTAGGACTAAAGGACTGTAAGATCATCTGTCCATATCTTACATTCAGGCAAGTGCCATGTAAGGCATCTTTTAAAAAAAACAGCAACAACAACAAAAATCAATGATAAAGACTCTTAACAGCTGTTTCATCTCACTCGGTAGCCCATGTTTCTAGCGATAATCCAATTTTGTGTGCTCCCAGACCATGAGGAAATCCTTTCTTCCATCCAGCTGAAGTAGTTCTGCCACTTACATCCTTTTTTTTCATGCTTGATCTTTTATAGATATGAACTGACCAAGGTTTGTGAGAAAAATCATAATTAGGGAAAAGAATCTTGAGACTCAAGGTGCTACCTAGTGAAGACAGCTCGGGGCGTTCTTTTACGTTGATCCTAGGCACTCACTCTATAAAGATGTAGCATGTGGCATAGAATTACTTCAGTTTTTCTTTAGGAGAGAGACTGGAGAGGAAAAATATATTTAAAAAGAAGAAGACTCCCAAGACGTGTTAAGTTTGAGAAGTTAGTGTAAGTTGTGCAGGTGGCAGAAAATTGTTTTTGTAGGGTGCTTGAAATGGAAGAAGCAGAACTTGAAGCCATGTTCCAGCCATACACACTGAAACATCAAGATAAATACTCTGCATGAGAGACTTTGAAACTGAGTGCAAAAGAGAGGGAAATGTTATTTGACACAAAAAGAACTTAGAATATCATGATCCGTTTATTTTTAGAACATCACAGTCCATTTACTCTGAGGTGAAACCAGTAGTTTCTGTCTTTCAAAGAAGAATCTGGATAGAATAACCTGGACTAGTAATTTTCCTAGAGTAGGTAGGGGCTTTTTTGTATGTTTTATTTTTTGTTTTCCCTCTAAAGGGAACCCTTAAGCCACTTCTTCTGGTGAAAATTTAAATGATAGCCCTTGGAATCTCTAGCCATTGAATGTCCCATTTATTTATTGAATAGCTAATTCTGTTTGCATTTCCCTCAATCATCTATTCCTTTACTTCTTCTAAAGTAGTAGTCTCCTTTGCAGAGGGTAAATTACTCCATTGCTCTCCACCAGCTGCTAGCTTCTACCTCAGATGTACTGAGATGTGGGTGGATGGTCCTAGTTTTTCTATAAAGTTTTTAAAAAGTACTTTAGGCTTCTAGGCTTCTGCAGATCAAAGCTGCTTTGTAAATGTGAGATATTATCATTTTTATTATTTTAATCTCTTGCAAATTGACTTGAGGGGGGAAGGTAATATGTGCTGATTTTAGAAGCTTAAATGGTTAAATTAATGGCTTAATAACTTATGATTTAATCTTTAAATTGTTGAAGCCTTTCAAGGTAGAGTTTTAGATGAGTACAAGGCTAAGGAATATAAAAATAAGTGCCTATACAAGCTTATTCAAAATTGTTTAGATTCATGATTCACTGTCTGGATCATCCATGTACTCTTAAAGTTACAAAAATTATTTCTGCTTCTGCAGTATAATAAATTCGTATTAGACTTTTTGCTTTTCTTTGGGGGAAAAATATTATTCACTGTTACTAAGTTCAGAAAAGAGAAAAAAATGAATGTCTTAGAAATATATTAGAAATATTACAAAATCTTTCCCTGCATATAGTTTTCACATTGTTACTTAATGATAGGTTGACAAAAGCCTCAGGGCTCAACCCAGTCTAAAGATGCTAAGTCTTCCAGGTTGTTTTTGAAAATGAAATATAAATGCCATTCTTTAGTATAAGTTCTAGTCTGCCTTCTACTTCTGCATTTTTAGTGTGAGGATGGAAAGAAGATGTTTTATTTTTTCCAGAGCACAAATAATTTGTAATATGTTTTCATCCTGGAGAAAATATTTATTTTCTTGTAGTTCTCCACCTCCCAAAATACATAGCTTTTCCTAATTGTAAACATAATTTAGAAAATATAGAAAAAAACATAGAAGAAAATGAAAATAAATCCATATTAGTACTTGTCCTTCAATTCTCTTTTCTACTCAGACAACACCCCTTATGTATCAAGGATAGCATTGAACATAGTGTTTTAAACCTGTTTTTTTCACTTAAAATATTATGAACTATTTTCAGTGTCACTAAAACTTATCCCAATATTACATTAAATTAAAAGCTGCATAATATCCCTTTAAACAGTCCCTTTTTGTTGGACATTTAGGTTTCCCAGTTTTTTTCACAGCTATAAATAATATTCTATAGAGCCACCAAACTAGAGAAATTCCTATTCCTCATTTTCTTATTAGAATTTTATTAGATATAGTAGCAGCATATGACTGAGAAACTTGGCATAGGATTCAAACAGATCTGAATTTGAATCTCATCTCCACCACACCTAGCCAGCTCCATGACCTTGGATAAGTCACTTAAACTATAAGCCACTATTTTCTCATCTGTAAAATGAGGATAATGTTAATAGCTGCCTCATAGGGTTATTATGAGAATTAAATGACTTGGTAATTTATGTAAAGTGTCACATAGTGCCTGGGACATAATATGTACTCAGTAAAGTGTAGTGGTTATTTTTACTTGTCATTATTACATACATTTCCGATTATTTCCTTAGTATAAATTCTCAGAATTGGGATTGCTAAGATAAAAAATATTAACATTTTAAAGATTTTTCATATATATTGCTATCAAAACTCTTCTATAAAAATACTAATGATTTATAAAGCCCACCCCTTGAGAAAGTTATACTAGTTTACACTTGTAGCCCCATCATATGAGAGTATAAGTTTTCTGGGATTCTCACCCACATTTGATGTTATTAAAATATTTTTTGTTAACTTGATAAACAAAATGTTGGCGTTCAATTATTTCTTTAGCTACATTTTAATGACTAAATGCTCAATTTTAAAGATTTTTCAAAATAGTTTGTGAAGCTCAGAAATATTATAGCCCATTAATTTTTGTTAAAGATAAGTGGTCTGAATTGGTTAATTCATAGAGCATGTTTATATACCATTTTACTACTTAAGCCAACAGATAAGAGTTTTTGTTAGTATAGAATGCTGTTAGACATGCTTTAATGAGTATATAAGATTTTATTATAATTATGCTATTCTTTTTTGCAAGTGGATGGTGCTAAAATACATGAAAGTAGTTCATTCTCAATTAACTTAAAGTTCACCTTGTACTTCTTTTAATTTGCTTAATAAATCCTTTCCCCGTAGATAAACTTCTCAACGGCCTAAGTATGTACGAGGTATTGTCCTCACATTCTGGGGGGAGATACCATATGTTCCATTGGAGTGTTTGAAATATTCACAAATCTTCCTCTTCTCTCCCATTTTATGTTTGCTTCCCAAACTTCATTTTTCAACTTTAACTCCTTTATCCATTTTTGCATCTATACTTTAAAAAAATCAATTTTACTAGTTCTATTAGTGGCATTAAATGAACAAAAGAACAAAGCAGTGGAATTTGATTTCAACTAATTACCTAATCTTGATGCTTTCTAAGTACACAATCAGTACAGAGATGAAATAGAACAATTGGATATGACTAAATTGAATAAAATTAAGTAAAAATATCAGTGATTTATAAAACTATACCCACTAATAACATGATATAGTCTTATTTTCAAAGGATTGAAAATTAATGGAAGAAATTTTCCTTTCCACTAGCTCTGCAAGAAAGAAATAATCTTCTTTGAATATCCTCCTGTAAATCCCACTGCAAATTGTAGTCTGCACAGAACAGAATCATGGTGCCTAATCCTCCTCTTTTCATGGTTTAGTCTATACAAAGAGCAGAGCTGGAAATTAGATCTTTTGACACAGTTACTAAGCAACAGAATTTGGATGTTTTTGGTTAACATCCTAATATATCATGTAGCTGATTTGTTGAAGCTTGTGCATGTATTAGCTGAGAGAAGAACACACTCCGGAAGTGACTACAGGTCCCTGTGTGGCTGGCTGCGGGGGTAGGCATTTGTTGTTGTTTTGTCTAATACACTGTGTCTTTTGGCACTTGTGTCTGTGTGGCATACAAAGGAGGTGGTGCAGAACTTTCAGACCTTGTGACTTTTTGTATTATTAAAAATACCCCATTCTGTGGCTCATGTTATATGAAAATGTAAGATTTTTTTCCTGAAAAGCAGAAAGAACAAATAAAAGATTTTAAGGTCATTCCAGGAAGCTTTAGTGCTTTGCCAAAAGTTTAGGTCCACTTCCTGAGGCAGTTTCATTAGAAGACAGCTAATGTTTGCTTGGTCTACTCCCAAGTTATTTTTAGAAACTAGAGATTATTACAGATAGCACCAATTTGAATTCGCTCATTTACGTTTTTATATGCTACCCAATATGATTAGAGCATGCTTTCAGCTAATCGCTGACAGATTTACTGCCTTAGAGATTTTCTATGCCATCAGATTCCTACAGTCATCAGATTTCTCCTAACTGTGTACTTCACACCAACCACTTCAGAATTGAGATGAACTCTTTCAGGCCCCAAAAGAACCAAAAAATTTGGCTTCCCTTACCTGAGAGCACTAAGGAGGTCACAGAGGATGGAGGACAGAATCTCCTCAGAGCGTGCTTTGCTGTGGCTTGTGATTCTGAAAGGCTGGGATTAGTGGAGCTAATGCTGGCGTGTTCCCATTTGTATTCACGTAGACTCCAGAGCCTGCAGCTGCTGCGCCTCCCTACATACAGGTGGCTCCCAGCTTGGCTGACGGTTCCAGGAGTGGGCTCTGTGTCTTAAGAGCTTGACGAGCACCATATTCAGGCCTGCCCCTAATCACTGTGTGACAGGAGCCTGCTTCTCCCTCGGTGCTCAAGAGTGCATCCAGCACATTCTCACCTTGAGCCCAGACTCTCCACATTCTGAGTTGTCTGTCACGGCCCTCAAGCTTGTGTCATACTGTCTATCTTTGCATGCAAGAGAAGTGGTACCAGAGAGTGTAATGGTTACAATCTCATATACACAGCTAGGAATAGACTATGGGACTCTGTTTTCTAGAGATGTTCCTCATCCCTTGTGAGAGACCTCTCATTATTTCATGAGACTCATGCTGCTCATGCCACTCCTTCCCATATTGTTTCCTTCTTCAACTCTGCCCATTTTTTTTTCTTTAGCCTTCTCTTGCAGACTTCCCATCTGACTTTAAGACCCTAGTGTATTGTCTGATAATCTTACCTCCTCTATAGGAAACTTCTGATAAAACTGGGATGACCCTCTATTCTTTAGACTAATTTTTTTAAAGAATCTGTAAGACATAGCCCTTTCCTCCAGCTTCAGCCCTCCTGGCTACCTCTGTGTTGAGGCATCATTTGATCTGGAGCAGGCACTGTGTATCTGTATGCTGTTACTGATGGTGAGTTTGTACTGTTCTAACTGGCGCCGTTTGTACAATTTTTCTTTTCCTACATCTTTCTAGTACTTCTCTGTTTTGGGTTTATCTTCCTAAAGTTGTGGTAGACCTTCCTGGCTCAGTATGTAAATATCTTGCTTAGATTTTAGTTGGCAACTAATCCCATGTACTTGACAATCAAATCTTCTTAGTGAGTGTTCTACTGGGGCCTAGGCCAGAACGCCAAGAGTGAAAGGGGCTGAGGAGACTAGGCAGAAATCATGGATTCAGAGTAAGAGTGCTGACCTCAGATTACACTAGAGACTAGATAAGGAAGAGAACGTCTGTATAAGTGAACAGGGTGTGCGTATATGTATTTAAATTAGAGCAGAGTAGCTACCCAAAGGAGTTTCAGTTAACTGGTCAATTGAAACTAGTCAAGTTACAACTGGAATTGTACAGCCTTTGTCATGGTTAGTATGTCATTAAGAGGATTTGCTGTGAGTTCTCCTCTCCCTCTGATAGTAATTAGTACAGAGAGCTGTCTGTAAAAAGCAAAACAAAAACAAAACCCACTACTTTACATTAAATGGTGTAGGTATTTTTTTTCTAAAATGTTACAGGTGAATTACAGTATTTGAGATAAGTTGGTGAAACTACATACTACATAGCAATTTATCATCACTTTAGACCCCAGCAATGTCCTGAGTAAGGTCCCTATAATCACATAAGGTGTACTTTGTTTTGAGAAGGGAGAAGGTCTGATTTAGGAAAAATGGAGACCTACTGCAACCAGCCAGGCAGTGGTGTCCCAGGCCCCTGTGGCTCTAATCTGTGATCTCACAGCCAGATGGTCAGAATTATATGTTTGCATCAGAGCTTTTTTTTTTTTTTTTTTGCATCACAGCTTTTAATAGAATTCTGAAAACTGTTTTGAAAAGCAAAGCATTATTTTCAGTGATTCCCTGAATCTCCTGAGTTATGAGATACCACATCGGCTGCTGTACTGGTCCAGTCTTTGAGAAAATAACAGAAAACCACTGTGGAACTTCTTCCAAATGTTTCAATTGTCTTGAATGCACCAACTCAAAGCCAAAAGGAACCATCATTATGTATCAAGAGGCTGAAATAAATATCTTATTCTTCTCATTTTCTCCTCCTTTTTTTTTTTTTTTGCCCAGTGGAGAGGAGATAAAGTCTCTTCTCTTCTTGCTCCTTAAATGCACTCATGATCCATTTTCAAACCAGCCTCTCCTCTCTTTTTTATTTCAGTTTCTAAACCAGGAAGGATCCTTAACTCCAGTTTCTTCCTCATCACCACACCCATCCATTCGCCAAGTCTTTTCAGTTCTACCTGCTAAATATCTTTAGAATCCGCCCACTTCTCAGCCTTCTCAGCACCCCTACTCTTAGGCCACCATCATTTCTAATGTGGAATTCCACAGTCTTAAGCGACTATTACTCCCCTCCAATGCTTTTTGATACATCAACCTGAAAAATCTTTCTAAAACATAAACCTGACATGTCAGTCTATTGCTTAAAACCCTTTAGTGCCTTTTCATTGCCTTTATAATAAAATTTCAACTCATGAAATTTGTGAGACCCTCCATATCCAGGTTCCTTCGTCACCTCTTCTGCTTCATCTCACCCACCATTCCCTCCATATCAGCACAAACCTATCTTCATTATTCCTGAAGTTTTTCGTCTCTGTCCCTCCTAATATTCAGTACACTCTGCTTAGAACACTTTGTTTCTCCCTTTCATAATTATGAAAGGCAGTGATAACAAGTGACTCTGCTTCCTTCCAGATCTTTGATGATGCGTACAAATCCCAGCTCAGTTGTGTGGTTGTGGATGACATTGAGAGATTACTTGGTAAGTCCTTACTTCTGACGTTGTGCTGTCTTTCCCACATTAAGGCTAATGTCTCAAAAATTACAAGAGAAAGCTAACAAGTGTTTATAAACTATAAAGCAATAGAAATACCTTTCTTTGTCTTACAAAGAAATATAACATTATCTCTCATATCTGACATCAATGATAGTATTTATGTTAATATACCCTGTTACCGTAACTCCATTATAAACTGCTTTCCTGTAAAGGCCCATGTCTTATTTTGTATCTTCCAGTGTTTGCCATAATAAATGATTAGTAAGTTTCATTGACAGAAGTTTTTGCAATTTAGTACCTCTGAGCTGCCTGCAGCTCAGAGGTCCACTTGTGAACTTTGACAGAACTAATGAAAGGAGGATTTAGGATCAGAGTGAGATCCACAAATTCACCAAAACACTTGGAACAGAAGTTGTAAGCTCTCTGTACCTCAGTTTCTGCTCTTGCAAAACAGAGACTGTAATCCCTTCCTTGCTTATCCCACAGAGTAATTGTGAAGACAAAAATGGGATAATAAATGCTGAAAACACTGAAAGTTCAAAGTCCTCTGTAGTAATTTTTTAAAATATTTATTAATCTCCTATGATGAAGTACACTCTTGCAGGATACAAACATGAATACAACTTAGCCCTTGCACTCTACCCATAAGAAGTAAACTCCAAGTAAATGCCAGAAAGTTGTTGTTACTCTTAATTTTATTTCATTGTAAAATTAAATCAGTCTGGCATAAATTCATTATAACAATGGCTCAGGATGGGGTACTTAACTCTTTTGAAATAGAAACCCACCTGGTGACTTAATAAACATCTGGAAATACTACCCAATACCTGATTAATCCCTTCTTCCTTAAGCTGTCTATATGGTATAGTAATGATTTCAAGTTAACTGTTCTTACTACATTTTTCCCATTATTTTCAGACTTGCTTTAGGTACTCTGTTACTTATTTTCTAAGCTTTTGGCAATGTTTGTTATAAAGCAAAGCAGATGTATCTGTGAGGTCTCCTTAAATTGATAGTTTCATTTAGTGACCTGGGTTTTTGGTCTGCTATATTTTATACATCTCAGCCCAGTTTATAGGATTATTTCTTTAAAAGCTTTTGGGCACATAACTCATAGCTCTGTGTAAATTCCTTTATCTTAACACAATTGAGATGTGTGGTCATAGCAACACTACTATGTAAGGAATGTGTGCCCTCTGAGTATATTTTCACTTATATGAATAGTTATTATCTGTACTTGCTTGTTCATTTATTCAGCAAGCATTTGCTGAGCCCTTACTACTGTGCTAGAATTATTAGGGTCTCAGAAAAATAAGATGCTGCCTGTCCGTTATAACATACATTGGCAAAAATTAATGCAACATAGAATGTGCTATTCTGAACATCTGGATATTCAGAAAATGAAGGGGTCACGTTTTGATTTCAGGGTGCTGATACCTACAGGTAGCTCTACGCACAGGGCCAGAGTGCATATGCAATATGCAGAGAAAGCTAAGGAGGTGACATTTATGATGGATCTGGAAGTATTGGTAGAAATCTAACAGGTAGAAAATGTCCTTAGAAAGTTTTCTGTTCTTGACCATCTGAGGGCCAATCTTAGGGCCAATACCCTCATTTCAGTTTTATTAAAACTTCTTACTTTGGTCGGGCGCGGTGGCTCACGCCTGTAATCCTAGCACTCTGGGAGGCCAAGGCGGGCGGATTGTTTGAGCTCAGGAGTTCAAGACCAGCCTGAGCAAGAGTGAGACCCCGTCTCTACTAAAAATAGAAAGAAATTAATCGGACAACTAAAAATATATAGAAAAATTAGCCGAGCATGGTGGCACATGCCTGTAGTCCCAGCTACTTGGGAGGCTGAGGCAGAAGGATTGCTTGAGCCCAGGAGTTTGAGGTTGCTGTGAGCTAGAATGACACCACGACACTCTAGCCCAGGCAAGAGAGTGAGACTCTATCTCAAAAAAAAAAAAAAATTAAAAAAAAACTCCTTTCTTATCATTTCCCCCTCCGCCCATTTCCTAGCAGCATATTTTGTTGTCAAAGTACTGAACTGCCATGGTTTGCAGTAGTTTCTTAGAAATGCTTAGTAAATACACCTGGGGGTCTTTTTCGCCATTAGGTTATTGGAGATATTTTTTCTTATTATAGATAGTTGCATGGCTTTTATTTAGGACGATGTTTACTCTTGATGCAGAAAAATCTGAATGTTTGGGATATGTGCACATGTAGATTGAATCTCTAAATATAATAATGTTTCTCTTCTAGATTATGTTCCTATTGGCCCTCGATTTTCTAATCTGGTATTACAGGCTCTTCTTGTGTTACTGAAAAAGGCACCTCCTCAGGTAAATAAGAAGAAGAAGAAGAAATATTTTTACAAAGAGTTTTTCAGTAAATGGCACATATTGGTACACTGTCTTTAAGCAGGTTATCATAAACATATAAAATTCTGTTTTGAAGGGATTTTGAAAGGTCATTTGATCTGGCCTTCTGCTTAAGGTGAATTATTTTTTTAACAGAATTTTTCGAGTTCTTTTCTGAAAATATCAAAATCTCAGTTTCGATTATATTGATTTGGTTGTTTAATAATTTCTCCACCATGTTACACATCCCTGCCCTCCTCCACCTCCTCAGGGAGATTATGATATTAATGTAGAAAGGATAAAATATGTGTTGCCATTTATTTCATTTATCATTTCATAGGTTTTCCTAAAAAATTGTATTTGGGGAAATTGAAGTTTACTTCTTTTAGGCAGATTTAAAAAAATTTTTTTATAGATGATCTTAAGTTATTTCTCTCGTGTCACATAGTGATGTTGAGGAGTGAATTTATAACCAAGGTCTTGGTTCATGTGGTTGCATTTTTACTGATGTGGCTATTAGAGTCTGGTGATTTTGATAGCTTAACAAATTTAAAACCACCCTGTGAAGGTTGGTTAAATATGTTAATTATGTAGAGGCTGCCAGAGCATGTTTGGCTATGTCACAAGACTGAATTCTCTTGATTGATTCTGCATGTTGTAACCTCAAAGAAATGCCAATCAAAGGCAGATACAAAGGAGTTAAGCACTAACTTGAAAAACACCTTAATGTTTGTATGGGAATTTCATATTTGAAGTTAGAGATATTATCTGTATGGGATATAATCTGTATGAGATATATAAAGATAGCTAGAGATATAATAGAGATTATAGAGATATAATCTGTATGGGACATACTTAATGTTAAGCTGGTGAATCTAACTTTTAATTTAAGAGTTAAAATTATGTGTGTATTTTACACTTTAAAAGTAAAAGACTTTTCTTGATTTTCTAGGCTTTTGGGGTTTTCTCTAACTTCTAGAGTAGTAAAATGAAACATAACTTACAACAGCCTTGAGAATTTGCTACAAATATGCACTGTGGAAGGATTTTAAAATCGTCTTTCCATAGGCCATCATTCCCAGTAATTGGAGTTTTAGCTTACATAACGGCTGAAGTTAGAGAAGTGAGTATATTTATCCCTTCTCTGATTTCTTCAATATTTTTATAAATATGTAAACAGATATATCTAAAGGTGCTGAAACAAAAAGAATTTCTCCCCAGTATCTATACATATCTCACGCAAACACAAAAATCTTTTTTAGGAAATCAGCATATTTAAAATTATTAGAATGGGGCCAGGCATGATGGTTCACACCTGTAATGCTAGCACTCTGGGAGGCGAGGCAGGAGGATTGCTTGAGGTCAGGAAAGACCCTGTCTCTACTAAAAATAGAAAAAATCAGCCAAATGTAATAGTGCACGCCTGTAATTCCAGCTGCTTGGGAGGCTGAGGCAGGAGGATCGCTTGCGCCCAGCAGTTTGAGGTTGCTGTGAGCTAGGCTGACGCCACAGCACTTCAGCTGGGGCAACAGAGCGAGACTGTCTCCAAAAAAAAAAAAAATAGAATGGGAGACTTTTTCTAGGCATTTAAACTTATATAATATTCAGCTTTTTAGCTAAAAAGAATTCATGTTAAAAGTCACTTGGGAGAAGAAAGAATAGCTTTTCAATGCTATTTTAAACTTTTTTACATTGTTAAATACTATATACATTGATTTAAACAGAGATACCTTTCCTAAGAGTTATTTGTAATCCAAAATGATACCAATAGAAATAAACAGAAAATATTAACAAATGACCTGCAACATTTTGATAAAAGATTTAAGAATAATCATTTCTATTTTATAAAAATGATTTTAAGGTTTTTGAGGAAAGAAACATTATCTTATGCTTTTAAATCTCATAGCGTCTGGCACAGAGATTTATACATACCTGCTTCACAAATAGCTTAGTCAACAATTTTTAAGTGTCTTCTCATTTTAATGGACTTAGGATGTTTTAGAATTGCTAAAGTTTATATTTAGACTGGGTATGATTGAGCAAAACATTAAAAAATAGGTCAAGTTCAAATGGCCATAAGTACATGAAAAAATATTCAACATCTTTAATTGCCAGAGAATTGCAAATCAAAACCAGTACAGTGAGGCACCATTTCACACCCAGTAGGATGGCGATAATCAAAAAGTCAGATAATAACAAGTGTTGGTGAGGACATGGAGAAATTGGAATCCGTGTGTACTGTTTATGAGAATGTAAAAATTGTGCAGCGTTTGGAAAACAGTCCAGCATGTTCCTCAAAAGATTAAACGTTGAGTTACCATGTGACCTAGCAATTCCACTCCTAGGTATTCACCCAAAGGAAATGAAAACATGTCCACACAAAAGCTTGTACATGAATGTTCACAGCAGCATTATTCATAATAACCAAAAAGTAGAAACAATGCAAATGTTCATCGTATAAAAAATGGTATATCAATATAATGAAATTATTCAGCAGTAAAAAAAAATGCAGTACTGATACATGCACCAGCATGGATGAACCTTGAAAACATGCAAAGTGAAAGAATATAGTCACAAAAGACCACGTATTATATGATTCCATTATATGAAGTGTCCAGAATTGGCAAATCTATAAAGACAGAAATTAGATCGGTGGTTGCCTAGGCCTGGGAGGAGTAGGTGGAAAGAATGGGAGGTGACTACTAATGGGCATGGCATTTCTTTTTTGGGGTGATGAAAATGTTCTAAAATTGATTTTGGTGATAGTTACACATATCTGTGAATATACTACAAATGAATGAATTGTACACATTTAATGGTGTACAATTCATTCGTGGTGCTGTAAAGAGGTTACATTTTTAAAAAATGGTTTCAGAAGCTACTTAAATGATAAAAGGAGAATTATATATGGAGTTAAAGTAAGGGGTGAGCATCCAAGGTACATGGCCCAGCCTGGGAGAAATCTTGGAAACAGGAATTGGATCATTAAAAAGGATGTGGGAGGAATTTCTCTAAAGACTGAAAAGGAAGAATATAGAAATATGTAAGAAGTAAGAGAGCTGGTTGCCTTAGCAATTGGAGATGGCAGGGAGTCTCTTTCAAGGGGCTACAGCGTATCGTTAATCAGAACTGGGTGACTCTGACCTGGACTGCTAGATGACCTGCTATGTAAGTGAATCAGTTGCAGGAGAAATTAATATTTTTAATATTTCTAGTTGGCATATATTTAACAAAATAAAAATATGCTTTGTCTGTACCACCCTGCTTTTTAAAATTAGTTTGCATTCTCTCAAGAAAATAAGGGGAAATTTTCAGATTGGTCCAGTGTCAGGAATAATTGTTATTCTAAAGTGGAAGCATTCACTTCACCAAACCATTAGCATGTAGGTTTTTCAGATGTTCTCAATGAAATATTAAAAGTATATGTATCTGAATATTGTAGAAATGCACAGGGTGGTAGAAATTATTATTTATTACTGGTAAGAAAACAGAAAAGTTGTAGGCATTTTTCTTTAAAAGGAAGAACTGTACATGTATACAATATGTAATCATATCAGTCACAGAATCCTTAATTTTGCATTTGTTGTAACACCAGCTTTCACACAGAAAAATTGTGTGTGCATGTGTGCACATGTTCAAATAAAAGAATCCCTTCGAGGCACAATGTTGTTATGTATCTAGATATTCTCTTTTCTGGTTCTACCCCTCCCCCACCACCCCCTCCCATCCTGTAAATTGGCTTATTAAAACTGGTTCACAAGCCCTCCTTTTTCCCTTTGTGATTGCCTTGCTCTTGGATTTTCAGTGCAGAACTAAAAATTCAAGTCAGATTTCAGTTACTAGGATAATTTTCTTTGAATTTTAAATTTTTCTAAGTAAATGCATAGATTTTTAATGAACCTGGTATTCAGTGGATTTGCTTTAAATTTAGCTAGAGAGTTAATTTCATGATTGATTTATTAGCCCTTTGCAAGTATGAAAAGTGGTATCTGTAGTTCACGAAGACTGAAAAACATCATCACATTTTGTTTAGCATCTTTTTAAAACCAATTAAAAGCTTTTCTAAAATGGATTGAACAGGAGAAAATAAAACATGTTCCCTAGGTCTTTATTTCAATCAAGTTTCCCTGTGTTCTGCAGGAGAAGAGATCGAGGGGGGATAGAAAAATTGAAAAGGGCTGTCCCAGCAGGGAGCCAAGCCGGAGAAAAGGGCTTCTCTGAGAACTCAGCAGCAGCAGCTAAGAAAGCTCCCAGCCTGCTTCATCTACATGCAGAGTCACACAAGGCATGGGGGTGCTCACCGTCACACAGAGGTTTCACATGTGCTTCCCTGCTGATTCCTGTGAAAAGCTAACAATTGGCTTGGAGGGTAAAAGACCACTGCAGTTCACCCTCCCTGAGCTGGACGTACAATTTGTCCAGTGTTAGGAAATGTCCGGCTTAGCAGTGAGAGGCTTGAAGACACCCCTCCTTCCAGTGAGATTCCTAAAGCCGTCTCTTTTACTTGATGACACTGGGGCTCTTTTCAAGTTTTGCAGATTTATGGAAGTCGAGGAGGAGAATGTGCTCTTTAAGATCAGGAGGATGAAAGTCTTCATCTTAATGTCAAGGAGGAAGCAGTAGTCAGTGGTTAAGGCCAGGTAACTGCCTGCAGCCTACAGCACCAGTGCTTGATTATTTGCCTCAGAGATCTCTTCTGCTACCTTCTATTTTTTTTTTTCCCTTCCTTTTTGGGAGACAAA
This sequence comes from Avahi laniger, assembly GCA_963575035.1. Lineage (NCBI taxonomy): Eukaryota > Metazoa > Chordata > Mammalia > Primates > Indriidae > Avahi > Avahi laniger. The sequence goes on from CAUYSK010058260.1 coordinate 26,613, forward strand.
ATGAAATGTCTGAAAGGGAACTCCTAGGCTGCAAAATGACATGAATTCCCAGTTTCCTCAACAAGTGTGAGAGTAGTTAGCTCATTTACTTGACTATTTAATACTGGGTTTACTTGATTGACACTTTGGGGAAGTAAATTGGGAGACCTCATCTGAATGTAATGGAATCGCCTTATAATTTATGGATAATCAATACTTTTTCAGTTCAGTGCTTCCCAATATTTTTAGATCATTGCACATAGAAAATGATAACATCTGATGATACATCTGGGTAAGTGGATGAGGCCACTCACAACTGGGGCCAGAGGCCCAGCCACCCAGGTACCTACCACCTCGCCTTCCCACTGCTAGGAGGAGTTGGTATCTTAGTCCACATTTAATTCATTTGCAGCTCACCAATTGGAATACTCTCTGGAACTTTAAACTTTTACAAAAGAAGAATGTCACTCCAGATCCATATCAGTATTACTAAAATAGAACTCAGACCTAACAGTTGTTAGGGTTTTAGCTAAGTTTTATAAAGTCATTGAAAAAAATAACTTCTTCACTGCTCCAGCACCTAGGAATATTGCCTAATAAGGTGTGAATCAATAAGAAACTGTTAGTATACTCAGGATGGGAATTCAGGCAGACATACTTGTTTCTCTGTGGGTTTCGTTTTAACATCACCAGACTCTAAACAAAATTGCTTTTTATGTAGTCCTTATATGACATCTTAGTATAGCTTACTTCAGATATATTATTAGGAAGTCTTGGTAATATTAAGCAACTCTTCAGACTTTAGGTTGCTTAGTGAAATAAGCAGATAATGGAAGAGACTCCACATGATGCAAGCCTAAACATGAGTATCTCTCCATCTGTCTGTTCAAAATTAACTCTGGCTAATGACTACAATATGACTCAATAAGATATATAACCACTTTAGGAAAGAGGTTTAGTCATTTTGCCAGACACGTTAACTGTAATCACCAATGTGGTGACTTTTGCATTGGATTTCATTTCTGTATTTAAAAAATGCTGATTGACAATTTAGTGGCCCAATTTTCCTACTTATTAAGTCAGTGACATTACATGGCTACTATATTTTATAAAATTCTCTTCAGGTATTCTTTGCTTAGTATAGTAGATTTTCTTGGAAAGTCCTATGTGAATTACATATATGTATTTATATGTATAATACATATATATGCAGATTAATTTCAAATACATCAAAAAACAGTGAAAGAAATTTGATGAATCCTTTTATAAAATATTGCTACAACAATCTGAATAAAAGCAGATTTTTAAAATGGGATTGGTTTTTTTTTTTTTGTTTTAGTTTTTGGTAGAGCACATCTATAATGGATGGTAATGAATACCAAAATGAATTATAAGATATATATATATATATATATATACACACACACACACCATTTTCAGATAACTCAAAAATATCTAAATTTTAATCATCAGAGAAATGCTAGTAATGCTGAGACAAAATATTTTCTCATTGCCAGAATGTCTTCTTCTAGCTCCTTTGCTTTAAATAAATTACTATGGCATGACATAAGCTTTAGAAAGGTATTAATTATAGCTTCATAGTATTCCGTGGTGCCTTGGGTCTAGTTATGAGTATCATCTCTGCAGAACTTGCCGTTTGTATTGGACTTGGAGTCATAAAACTTGAGTTTAAGTCTTCTCTCAGATAATCCTCTAGCGTATAGCCTTGAACTAGTCCCTTCATTTCTTGATGTCTTATTTCTTCATCTGTGAAATGAAGGTAATTCCTCCTGTGTTACCTGCCCCATTGAGGGTCAACTAAGATAATGTATAGTGAAGCCCTTTGTAAACCTGTGGACTACACAGATAAAAGGTACTAAAGAAAAGAGATGCCTTTAGATAGTCCACAGAACCTTTTTAGCTTGTACGATAGGAAAACCGAAGAATGTAGCTGCTATATATAGCAAGTTTCCATAGAAAGTGAGTTCAGAGTTCTCACTTGGAATGCTTGGGCACAACTTCTCTCATTTGCAATACTGGGAAAAGAAACCTGCTTCCCCATCTCTCATTCACTGAAATTTAAAAGCTTCCTAAGTCCTAAGACAGATACTATGGTCTGCGGATTGGGAATTCCTGTTATAAAAGAAAGTAGGAAGTAGAGACAGAAATTTCAGGGCTCGGTGGGATAAAGAGTAGAGGAAGGACCAGGGCTTCTGGGCACTGTGAGATCTCTGAGGACACTACCAGGTTATACTTGTCCTCAGCTCCAGGGGTTGGTCCACCTACTTCTTTTCCCTGCAGCCACCTATTCCTTGTGACCAAAATTCCCCTTTTCTCCCAGCTCCTGGTACAACAGGATGGTGTCTCACAGTTTCTTTCTTTTCCTTCCTGTCCCAAAACAAGAATGCAGATCTTTAGAGATTTGCTAGGGGTTTATGCTACCTGGCATAACAGCTATTGGGTAAGAACCAAAAGGGGGATCTTACAAAGGATCCAGAACCATCCATCAATTTTCCTGATATTTATTGAAATGTAGATGGAACCAGGCCTTGATATTTTTAAGTCACAACTTGGTGTGAAACCCATGATCTTGACAGCCCTACTTACCCCTCACGCTGGGGAGTGGGACTATAAGCACACAACACCACACCCAGCCAATTTTTTATTTCTTGTAGAGACAGCGTCTCACTATGTTGCCCAGGCTGGTCTCAAAATGATCATCCCTCGGCCTCCCAAAGCACTGGGATTATAGGTGTGAGCCGCTGTGCCCAGCCTACTCTCTATTATATGATAGGATTATAGGTTATTTTTTTCTGCTTTATTGTTTCCTGTATTTTACAAATTTTATACAATAAGCATATATTGCTTTGGTAACCAGGAAAAAATGAAGACTTAATGTGTACACAATTATTTTCATTTTTGACTTAGCAGCATAACTATCAAAATGCTTTAATTCCATTACTTTGGGTCTAATTTGCTGTTTGACCACCAGAGTTAAATGAGTCCACCTTTGTATCTAAGCTTGTCTATGTGTAATATATTTTTTTAACTTTGTTTTTTCTTTTAGGACCAATTTAATTTAATGTCTATAAGACACCCCGTGATCCTGAAAGTAAACATGTGAAAGTACTCCTGACTCTCACAGTTGTCCTGGGAAACCCACCTGGCATTTAGCTTGGTGCAGTGTTTCCAGTCTAAACTGATGGTTGAATGCCAGGGTGACTAACGTTGACCAAGACAGATGGTGACAATTGTCTTATGTTTCATGGAAGAAAGATAGGAATTTTATTTTCTACCCACAAATATTTCTTTTGGCTGGGCACAGTGTCTCACACCTGTAATCCCAGCACTCTGGGAGGCTGAGGTGGGAGGGTCACTTGAGCCCAGTAGTTTGAGACCAGCCTGGGCAACATGGCCAAACCCCATCTCTACAAAAAAATTTGAAATTAAGCAGTTGTAGTGTCACATGCCTGTAGTCCCAGCTACTTGGGAGACTGGGGCAGGAAGATCACTTGAGCCCAGGAGTCGGTTGCAGTGATCTATGATTGCACCACTGCACTGCATCTTGGGTGACGGAGCAAGATTCTGTCTTGAAAAAAAAAATTCTTTTGATGTGCCAGTTTGAAATAATACTTTACAGAACATCTGCCTTTATTAAGATGTACATTTAATGAGCATTTATTTCCACACTATGGAAATACAAAGATGAATAAAACATTGTACTTGCCCTCAAAGGACACATAATCCAGGACCACCTGTTCAGTTGTACAGTTTGTACATAAGATGTGCACAGGTCAGGTGGCAAGTGAAAATTAACATCCAACCCACATCCTGCCCACCAAGCAATCCATCCTGGTTTGGGACTGAATCTACCTTGAGTAGGCTTACCAAATTTAGCAGATAAGAATATAGTATGCCCAGTTAAATTTGAATTTTAGGAAAACATCAAATGACTTTTAGTATCAGTATATCCCATTTAGGGAGCATACTCATACTCAGGGCTTTATCTGGCAATCTTAGCCCTGAGGAAGAGATAAAGAGGTGCCTTTTTGCTCAACCAGATGACTGCTTTTTTCTAATTTATGCACCTAGGAGGGTTGTTTTTTTTCTCCTTCATGCAGAGACTAACTGGTGTTCCTGTCACGATCCAGTGTAGGGAAAAGATGTGAAAACATCATGCATGCAGTTAGGTTTTATATGTTATGCAGTTCCAGTGGAACACAAAGGACAGTGTGGTCCATTTTATCTGGGAAAATCTGCAAATGTTTCACAAATAGTAGTTCTTGATCCTGGCCTTGAAAGATGAGTAAAAGGAAAATTGAATCAGGGCCATTATGCCATGCTAGGGAATTCCAGCTCTGCGGCAGTGGAGAGAGACGGTGAATGATCTGCCTAAGCCAGAATTAGCAAATTCTTGTTATTTACATATAGAATGATATTTGGGAGTTTGAGGATATTTTTGTTTACAATCTTCTTTAGTTTTTCTTTTTTATTTTATTCAATAGACATTGTACTAGAGGAATATTTACAATTTTCTTAGGCTTCCCATGGCATATTTGGTTTCCCTGGAGGGGAAGAATAGGAATTCATAAGAAATCAGAGGCTTCATTTTTTCCAGATAACTGAAGCTTAACCTCTTCAAATGTCAACTGTTGTTATACGTTAGCCTTTTTTAAGAGGAAAAAAAATTTCCACATACATCCTTGGTGTCTGAGTAAAGTATAATAAACACTTTGTTAATGAATGTTAATGAGTAAGGATCATCATTACAAACCGTAGTTGCATAGGTCAGTGGTACCCCGCGGGAGACTCAGCACAAACTGTTGGAATGTGTAGAACTCTGCTGTGGTAGTCGTTAGGCCCAGTGTGCCCTGTTTATTGAGTTTTTTTGCACCTTTTCTTTTCTTTAATCGTTTTACTATCAGCCGTCACTTGCAAAATCCAAGTGAATTCTATCAGTCTGCCTGCCTTTGACGATTCCTTGTTGTATATAATTTGCTGCTTTCATCTGCTATGAACTAAAAAAAGCAACCACCAGGATTCATGAGTTGTTCATTTGAGAAGAGTAACTAGGCTGTGATGAGACCTGGGGGACCTTTCCTGAGAGTGAGGTCACGTTATGACTTTGGTGGGTCCCTTCCTCCGTAAAAAAAATTTTTAAATACATTTTACACCTATTGGTATCAAGATGAATATATTGCTATAATATATTAAAATATTTCTTTTACCTAAAAGTTGTTCTTTTCCTGATTTTAAAAGAATTAGAATATTTTTGTGGGCCTTCAATGTTTTATGGGCCCTGGGTGCTGTGCCTAATGGGTCAATCACCCCTACCTATGAGGAAAGTTACTAGACCCTCACATTATTTTGTTTTGTCAGTCCTATGAATTAAGGGATTTTTGCTTATTTATTGGTTCTTGGCTGTGTTCTGGATAGTTCAAATTGTTTAGCAGATTGGCCTGCAGATAAGTGAGGTATCACTACTGGACATGCTAAATCTTTGTTCTGAAAGGTTGGGGCCTAAAGGAGTAAAGTGAGTTGTATAGGGTTAGGTGAGGACAGGGTGAAGACAAGGCAAGTTTTGAAACATTGTGAACATAAGAGGTCATTGTAAACTGGCAGAAAACTCTGGAAAGCATTTGAATACAGAGAAGTGCTATGGATAAAAATCACAGAGGTAGAAATTAAATTAGAAAGAAAGAATATTGAACTGATTAGAATACAGGAGTCAATTTAGGGCAAATCAAGCCAAAAGTTGAGATAGATAGGGAAAATCTATGGATGCAAAGTCGGGGAGTTTGGATTTGCTAATTAATCTGTGGTCATCTTATTTAAGTTTCTAATGAGAGAGAGCATCTATAAAACCCTTCCTTTTGACATTAAGAATACTGTGGCATTGTCAGTACAATTTTATTTTCTCAATTTATTTAACCTACTCTCCTAAGAGCTCAGAGGTCATTATTTCTAGGTAATATATCTCCATACCTCATAATTAAGATATGAGCCATTGCTGATATGAATTTTAAAATTACACAGATAAAAACAATGGACAGCAAAGCATAGTGAAAATGTCAGTGAGGCCTGAACTCTAGTTTCAGCTCCCTCACAGGCTGTGAGAGCCTCAGACAGATCACTTCACCTCCCACCCCAGGTTTCTCACCTGCAACATGAGAGAGAGAAGGAGCAGGGGACAGAGAGAAACCAGGTAATCTTTACGAGTTACTCCAAGTGTAAAATCTGATGGTTCAGTGTCTTTCTCATAAATTGGTACTAAATATCACGAAGTGGTCTGCTTTTGCCTGTAGGAATTATTTTAAATTATCTGGGGTTAAGTTTCTTACTCGTATCCGATCTGCATCGTGAATTCTCCTCCTTGCTGTCCTCCGTCTTGCTTGCAGCACCAGGAGGGAGGTTACAGAGAAGTAGACTAAGAATTCCCTTCAGGGTAAAATCTAATGGAGAGTTTAAGTGCAGTTTTCTGCCTAGTTGTAGCATGATTTATTTGAAACATCCTTCCTTTGGTATTCAACTTAAAACATTTAACTGCAAAAAAAAAAAAGAAGAAGAAGAAAAAGTTATAGACATTCAAACGAGAAATCAGAAATGCATTCCTGATTCCTCTCCTTTCACTGTTCAGACTCCTGGTTATTTTTAACGGTCCATCAGTTTTTTCCCTTGGTTTGGGGAAACCAGGAGTTGAAGGGGATGCTTAATAGTACTTATTATATTACTAGCTTAACTTGATGGCTTCTAATGAATCTTATCTTTCCTTTGCTAGAGAAGTCAGTATTATCCAGTCAATAGCTAATCAATTGATTAACTAAAAGAGATAATAAGCCAGCCTTTGGCACAAAGCATACATGCCATTGAATCTAGATTATTTTCTTTAAAACTTATTGCTACCACAGCATTCAATACTTGAGGCTCAGAGGTATAGACTGTCTGATATGGTAGATAGTTATTTTCCTGTTGAACACTTGGTATAATGTGTATTTTTCTAGGGCCAGAAGAAAGAATGTAGCAATGAAGGAGTAATCTGCTACCCTTGAAACCTATACCGGGATTATCATTCAGTCATTCAATGCGTATTTAATAATTTTGCACTTTGTACAAGGCACTATGCTAGCCCTGGATACATCAAATAAAGCCAGGCATAAGTCCTGTCCTCATGAAGGAAGACCAGCAAAAAATACAGTAAATATAGTAAATGAGTGAAGTATATAGTCTATTAAAAGGTGCTGCGTACCGTGGGAGGGAGAGAGCAAGAGGAAGGGAGAAGAAGGGTGCCAGGGTGGGGGTTGGAGGTTTGCAGTTTTAAATTGAGTGCGTGGGGGTGAGTAGGGTTGTGGAAAAGCTGACGTTCAAGCAGATCCTTGACTTTGAGGGAAAGACCCGTGCAGATGTAGAAGGGAAGGGCATTTGAGGCAGAGGGACCTTCTCTGTGTGCCCAGCATGCTGCATACTGCAGGGGCACAGATGAGGAAGACATGGTTTCTGCCTGCAGGGAATTGACAGGCTAGAAACAAGATTCAGGCTTGTAAATAAGTGCAGTGAAGCACTATGGTAAGGGAGAATTCTTCTAAAGGTCTTTGTATTGAATAATACAAGCGAAGTAGCAATATGAGGATTCAGTCCCATCTCAAGAACGAAGCCAGGATAGGTGATGGACCAAAGCATCTCCTACCAGGGAAACTGCTTCTCACTGAGGCCCCGCACTGCCTTGAGGCCCTCTGAGGGGGCATTTGATCTTTAGCCTCATGCCTCTTCTGGGCCTCACCATAACCCTGGTTATGCTGAAGATGGGAGCTCATCTTCCCTAACCCGGAGCGAACCTTGGCCTCTCTGCATCGTTTGCCGCCAGTGCCATGTGTCGTTGGAAGAGAGGGATTGTCAGCCCCCTACGCCTCACTCACCAGACCTGACCTGTGGATTCCTGACATCGCAGGCAGAGGATGATTTTTCAGGTCCCTCTCAAGGCCTTCCATTCAGACTCCTGCTTCCTTTCATTCTTGCCTGCTCTGACAGTGATGGCAAAGGCCCTCCTCCCAGCCCGGCAGTCTTTACCTCATGCTCTACTGTCACCGGTAAGTAGGATGCTTCAATCCCATTTTTATGGTTGAGGAGGAGACAGGTACTGAGAGGTTAAATAATCTACCCCAAATCACACGGCTGTCAGTGATGGAACCTGTACTTTTTCTACTGCATCAAGCCACCTGTCCATCCTCCACTGCCTTCTGCCAGCCCTTGGGGGCTTACATTAAAAAGGAAACCACATGTTTGAGACACTGGTCAAAAGGTGCAGCATCCTTCTGGGGGTTTCCTTAGTGCAGCAGCTCTTCACAGGCCCTAGAGGTGGGCCATCCTGTGTGAAGCTGCCAGGGACATCTTTCTCTCCATCATAGTTCTTCCTCTCCAAGAACCTTCTTTGGTTCCCTGCTGTTTTTTGTAGTAAATCTTCTTCCTTAGTTTAGCATTCCGAGTCCTCCTTTTCCTGGCTGTCCACTCACCCGTCTCTCCAAAAAGACTTCGGTTTCAATCCTTGGTGCTCTGGCTCAGCTGCTTCCCCCGCCCACATAGGATTTGGTGGCATTAGAGACCTGTCCCTTCTCAAGGGCCTTGCCAGCGCCTCCTCTTTGTCCGTGTTTCTGCAGTACTTGGAAATCTTCCCAGATAACAACACTCCAGGAAACTGTCCCCGATGCTGTGGCGCTCAGCCGTTATTAGTTTGTATTTGCTGATGTGTTACTTGGTAGTGGTCCCTGAATATTTATTTGCTTTTGCCATCTAAATTGTAATCACCCTGAAGGCACAGACCAAATCTTATAATTCCATAAGTACCTAAAAAGAATAAATTCTTGTTAATGCTTCGATTGGCTGATGTCTATTACATCTTTTATTTACCAGGTTTACAAATTTTTAGCATTCTGAAAATTTTCACTCTCATTTATAGAAACATCAAATTCTAATAATCAGAAAATAAAGTTTAAGGCCCTGCACACAGAAGTTTTGAGTTGCACTTTTAAACTCACTTCTTAATCCATCTCGGGGTTTCCAATTGTTCGCAGTTAATTCTTCTTACCAAGGGTGTATTACACTTGCTCAGCATTGAATGATATGGAAAGAATGGCCTTTCTTTGCTGCATAACTGACTTTACTTTTGTTCATAGGTTGAAATCAGCCCTTCTATTTCACTGCAGTATTATATTGGTGGCATTTTTATTTAGGGGGGGAAAAAAGCTTTCTTCCACGTGAACTTTTGTTACAAAACAGTTTATTGGAGCCAATCAATGGGCAAGACCTATGAAAGGGTGTGGATTATCTGGTTAGTCCTTTGTGTGGCAAAAGGCTTAGATGCTGCTTAGTACTTTGCTCATTCTTCATCATGTAAAGAAGTGTTTTTTTGAAGGATCAACACCTGACTGAGCCCTGCCTTTTTCATGGAAATGTTTTCACCTGAGTTGCTTCTTATGCTACTAAGAATTAGTTAACTAATACTTATTTAACCTTGGAACAATGTTTATCATAATCCGATTGGCAGATAGTTATTTTATTTAGGCCTTTTCTTTATAGCATCAGGACTAGCAAATCTCAGTAAGGGATATTCTGGGAATAATTTTTTTCCCCCAAATAGGTTATCACTTTACTTTTTCTGCTTTCCATCAAGGGGCACATTTGGGCATTGTGGACTGAAGACTAGTAGCCACGCCAGCGAGGTGGGGTTCCCCTCTTGGGTTGAGCTCTACATTTGTTTTTAAAGCTGCATCCCCCTTTCGTGCTGCTGGCAGCTTTTCCCTCCAAGTGTATCCAGTGTGATTTATCACATTAATACGTTCAGAGCTGCTTTTTCATGATAAAGCTTCCTTATGAACATTACCACTAATTAATATACAAAATGACCCAGCACATTTTAATCATTTGATAATGTTTTCAGTGTTTTATTAAAGATGACGCTTTACAAGTCAAGACCTGAACTTGCCTGGGTCGTGACCTCTTTGCAGTGTTTGCAATCTTGTTAAACAAGAAGAAAAGCAAAACATAAATTAGCATCTCCATTATAAGTTGCTCTATATTTCCCAATCTTTCAACACTTTGAAGAGCACGGTCACTGTTAATGTAAGTTTCACTAGGAAAATGGCAATGATTTTAAAAGTCCAGCTTTCTGGAATGAGTAAGAAGCTTCTTCCTCAATGCCGTTCTTCTAGAGCCAACACTGTCCTCTGTGAGAGAGGAGCAAGATGAGGGAGTTTTAATTATGGGCTAGGGCGGGGGTGAGGGGAGAGTAAAAGAACTAAGGAAAAAGGGAAGTAACGGTTACCTTTAACCCTGCTGAGGCTGTGCCAGCACGTGTGGCCTTTGGCATCTGTCAGGCTTCAGGGGTATGTGCCCAAGCTTGCCATTAGAATTCAGTGTTAAAAAATACTTTGCGTATAAAAGTACCACTTTTTTGTTATAGTAGAAATTTATATGTCTGTACCTGTTTGCAATTACCCCAACATCCCAGCTTTCGTTTTTGTTATTTTGCCCTTGGACTTACGTTTTTCTGCTCCTTGGGCTTAGAATGTCCTTCTCCTTCATCTTCCTAATCAACCTGCTCATTCCTTAAGACTCAGTTCAGGTATTATATCTCCTCCAGAGAAAGCAGCTTTCTCCACCACATTTCTTCCCTCTACCTGATGTCCTCATGTGTAATATTAATACCTCCACCTTTCTATATTATTTATCTTTTTTCTGTCTTCCATCCTCTCTGTGCAAGGTCTATTCCATATTCTTCTAGGAACTTGATGGAGTCTATTGATAAGCATTTGGTTTTTAGCTAGTTGATTCCACAAATAATAATAATGATTACCCTTTAATCTGTGATTCATAGGATGCTGCTATCTCCTGGTCTTTGCGCAGTCATCTGTTATGCTAATGGCTGATTGAGCCAGATGGTGTCAACTTTGTTTCTTTGATATGCCTTTGTTTATGGTGGTACATGATCCATTCTTGACACAGAAATGGGCAAAAACCATGAGTAAGGTATCCCAAGAATGGAAAGACAAGCACCACATGTACTCACCATCAAATTGGTATTAACTGATCAACACATACGTGCACATATAAGAATAACATCTATTGGATGTTGGGCAGGGGGGCGGGGGAGGGAGGAGGAGGGAGGAGGGGACAGGTATATGCATACACAAAGAGTGCAATGCGCACCACCTGAAGGATGGACATATTTGAAACTCGGACTTAGGAGGGGGGCAAGGGCAACATATGTAACCTAAATATCTGTACCCCCATAATATGCTGAAATAAAAAAAAATGAGTAAGATTGAGAAAGGCTAGCGTGCCTTATAGATAGTAGTGGCATAATGTTTACAAAACCCACATCGAAATTGTTTTGGCACCTGATCTTTGCTTTCTTAAAATCTTTTCCTGCTAGCACATTTGTTTTAATGTCCTGAGTTTCTAAGATCCATGAATAGGTTTAATGATTGTATTAAAGACTTATCTATGGACTGAATATGTATCAGAAATCTAGCGACATAAGTTTAAAGATTTATTCCTCTTCCATTTTCCAAATAAACTTTTTTATTAATATATTTTTCTTTATGAAGAGAGACAGTGTATGATTTGGGTCTGGATCTGGTTTTCAGTCTTGGCTTCATCGTTGATTAGTTATTTGGCCTTGAACAAATTACTTATATCTGTGCAATTCAAAAGCTTCATCAGTAAAATGGGGATAATACTCGTACTTAATTCTCATGATTATAATGAACATTAAATGAGATGGATCTGAAGAGGTGCCATACTGTAAATAGAATTAAATGGAAGTGTTCATATTAAGTGGTGATATAACCCAGACCTATTACCCCATCAGCTCCCAGTGTGCTAGCAGCGAGGCTTTGTGGCCTTCAGGAAGGAGATTGGAGCCTTCTTCTCTGGGAAAAATTTACGCATACTGACCTTTGAGCGATGCCCAATAATCAGCCAGGTCTTACCTGATCATCCTGTAGTGAAGCCCTCAGACACAGAGCTTTTAGTTTAACTCTTAAATATGAATAGTCATCCATTGATCACCAGATGCTTGAGAACAGCCCACAGTAAACAAATAGGAAAAAAGGAACTCAGAGGAAACAGAGACGGAGCAGAGAACAGAAGAAAACATTTTCTTTAATCTGTAATATTCAGAGAAATCTAAATTAAGATATTATAGTTGTAAAATTAATAGGATGTATTTATAAAAGAAAATATTCAGAAAATAAGAAAGAGCTCTCAGAAATAAAAAATAATGTAAAGGCCAAAAGATAAAGTTGATGCTAACCCCCAAAAAAAGGAAGAGAAAGAGAAAAATAAAAACTAGAAGCAAAAAAGTAAGAAAATTATAATAGAAGATTAGTTCTAGACGAGCAGTAACCAACTCTTGGAGGTTCCTAGTGGGGGATACAGAAGAGATGAATGGGAGGAAATCTCAAGGAAATAATCCAAGATATTCCCTAGAACTGAATGATTGGAATTTCCAGTTTAGAAAGGACTGATGTAGTGCCAGCAAAATGAGTAAAGAAGACCTATCTTGAGGTACATACATAACTTTCAAGTTACAGAACATGGAAATAAAAGATTCTTAAAATTTTATGTGTATTAAAAAAACAGGTTAAAGCCAGGCACAGTGGAACATTACTGTAGTCCCAGCTTCTCAGGAGGATGAGGCAGGAGGATCACTTCAGACCAGGAGTCTGATGCTACGGTGAGCTATGATTGCACCTGTGGATAGCCACTGCACTCTAGCCTGGGCAACATAGCAAGAAAACAAAAATTAAAATTAAAATAAATCAGGTTAGAAACAAAGGGTCAGAGATCAGACATTGATTTTTTTTCTAGCCAGCAGTAGTAAAAATTAAAAGACAATAAAAGCAACACCTTCTAAATTGTGAGAGAAAAATTATTTCTAACCTTATTTTCTATACCTAGTCAAGCTATTAAGTATGAGATAGAAGGTACAATATTAAGGGCAGAATAAAGGCATTTCCAGACATGCATGGTCTTTAAAATTTTACTCCTTCTTGCACCCTTTCTCAGGAAGCTTCTGGATACATGCACCACAAAAAAGTATAAATTAAGAAAAAGGAAGGCAAGGATACAGGGGATCTAACAGAGGAGAGAGGAAAGTTCTAGAACTACAGCTATGCTGCAGGCCCAGAAAGCAATCAGTTCAGATTGAACTATGAGGACAGAGGACTCCAGGAGGGGAATGTCTTCAAGAAAATAACACAATTTCAAATGTGTTTGAACATCCTGAAAGGAGACTCACGGTGTTTGTTAGGGTATGAACTTGTGATAAATAGCTGGTAAACTAAGCAAAGGGGAAAAAGGCAATTATTAACTCCAATAAAAACAACATGATGCCCAAGAAAGGAAACTTAATCATACTCTATATGGCTTAGCTGTAAATCATCTTTACATAATCATAATACTGAATATAGATCTAACCAAAAACTATGAAGTAACGATGTTGGAAGCATGAGAAAGGGGGCATTTGTCAGGGAGTAGTCCAAAATTAATACTAAATCTTCCATAGTAGGAAGTCAATAAATAATATTTAAAGCTGAAAATAAAAGTCTGAAAATACTAGTGTAATCTTGTTATTTAAAGATAAAGAAGTAAATATTAATACAAGAAGAAAAGCTAAGACTTGAAAATGGTTGTCTCTGGAGAGAGGGAATTGGGAATAGCAGCATAAGCCCGGTATAGTTTTTATACATTTTTTATATTTTGGGGGGTTAAAAATAAAAATGAAATTTAAAAATATTAAATCAAACAATTATGTAAAGCACTTAGACTACGCCTTTCACAGTTAAATGTTGCATAAATGTAAACTATTATTACCCTGTTCCTTATTTTTAGAAGGCATAATAGAGCCTTGCTCAGCCAATACAGGCTTTCCACTCGTTTCTCTTTTTTCCCCAATTCCCACCACGCACGTGCCACGTTGACTCTGAGGAAGGAATTACAGACATGCACTTTAGTATCTTTCTCTTTGGTTCGTGTCTCTCCCTGATATACTAATCCATTGTTTTACCGATGTAAATGAGAAGGAGTTGTTCCGATGTTACCGCTTTCTGAATCACGTTGTTGGTAACTTTTTTTAGATTTTCATGAGAAAAATCTTGAATTTTTTTTCTTCTCTTTTGCCTAATTTGCATTTCTGTGATAATAAATGGATTTTATGCATTTTGTTCAGGCTTACTCTAGTTTCCTAATTAGTCTCATTCTGTGTTTTTTAACACGTTTTCTTCCTGTGATCAGGGCCGCAAGCTTCTTATCATTGGGACCACCAGCCGCAAAGACGTTCTTCAGGAGATGGAAATGCTTAATGCTTTCAGCACCACCATCCACGTGCCCAACATTGCCACAGGAGAGCAGCTGTTGGAAGCTTTGGAGGTGAAGATGAGTCGTGGATTGCACACTGTCTATAAGAAAGAAATTGAGGCTAAAATAATGCTAAGGGGTCCCACAGCTATTGCACCTGGTGTTTGGTTTCTGTGTTAACCTAGAACATGGGACACTGGGATATTATAGGTTGAGTATACTTCATCCAAAATGCCTGGGACCCGAAGTGTTTCGGATTTTAGATTTTTTTTCGCATCCCTGATTCAAAAATCTGAAATCTGAAATGCTCCAAAGAGCATTTACTTTGAGTGTCATGTCGGTGCTTAAAAGGTTTTGGATTTTGGAGCATTTTAGATTTTGGATTTTCAGATTAGGGATGCTCAACCTGTACCTCCAACTGTTTTCAAGTATTAAAGGAGGAAGATGAACTGTAAGTGACAGTGAATTAATTTCCCATTCTTAGGTGTAGGTACCATACAAACTGCCAGGAATGAATTACTCTGTACCCAGCGTGAGTAAAGCACATAGATTACATGGACCAGAAATTGGATGGGTAGGGGCACAGGGGTGAGGAAATCACAATATAGAAAAATCATTCATCCATAATGGCTTTCAGCTCATTTCCTTGCATTTAATAAATTGGAGCAATGAAAAATCCTCAGAAACGTCAAAAAAGCTATAGAATTAGAAGGAATCTTATTAACAAGTTTATAATGTAGAAATGTTTTCTTAATTTTTTGAAGGTAACAGTCTTTAATTTTTTAAAAAGTATGTTCTTCATTGAACTTTGTATTAATATCAGTGCGCACGAATGACATGATGAGATCTGCTGGAAAATACCATCTAGTGAGTTGTTCAGCAGTGGTGGAGTCAGTAAGGCCTCTTCAAGTCCTCAAGACCCATAAAGGTGGTGTGTGCTCCCAACAAAATAGAAATTATCTATATGATAAATGTTTCCAGGTTACGTGTTTAGGCAGCTTTTACGCCAAGGTTGAGTTAGAGAATTAAATTTAGTTTGCCTTGACATATACAGATTGTTCCTAGAAAGGAATGTAAAAAATTTTGACTTATGTTTGTTATGGATTGGAGGTATTTTTCTTCCCAGCAAATTTATCTCTTAAGTTATAATGGAGGTCCATAGGAAAGCAGGGTTTAAGATACCAGTTTTCACTTCCATGATTGCACTTAATGAGTTTAGGAAGGTCAGACTGGATTTTGAAATAGCAGAGAGAGAATCCTGTCAGTGCGAACAGTCAGGTAGTTCTTCTCACTGTTCTTTTAAGGGTAAATGTGAGAATTAATGAATGTTAATGTACTTACTGTAAAAGTGCTTTCGCTATCATTGTTTTTGTAGCTTTTGGGCAACTTCAAGGATAAGGAACGCACCACAATTGCACAGCAAGTCAAAGGGAAGAAGGTCTGGATAGGAATCAAGAAGTTACTAATGTTGATCGAGATGTCCCTGCAGGTAAGGTGCTTCCTTCTCCATGTGATTCAGACGCAGAAAGAAGCTTCATGATCCACCAAGAAGTTTTAATGTTTCCTTTGCCAAAGTTTTAATAGTTTCTGTATTATTTCCACTTTTAAAAAATTTTTTTATTTTTTGTAGAGACAGGGTCTCTCTATGTTGCTTAGGCCGGTCTCAAACTCATGGCCTCAGGCAATCCTCCTACCTCAGCCTCCCAAAGTGCTAGGATTACAGGTGTGAGCCACTTCACCAGGCCTTTTATATATTATTTCCAAACTCGAGTTGGTATTAGTAGCCTGCCTCTGAGATCAAACAATAACTTATTGATAACTTTTCCAGTTCTTAAAATTCAAAAATGGAAGAAAAGATGATAAAATTACTTTTAGTTTTAAGGAGTCACTAGATCTTAGTACTACAAAGGACTTCAAAGAGCAATTGTTCTGGTGTCCCTTGTTTTAGAGGTGAGTGTACTGTGTGTCCCACAGGTTGTCAGTGAGCAATCCAAGATCACACAGCCAGTGAGTGATAGAGAAGGGATGGTGTGCAGCAAAGGTCAGTAAGCTACGGGGCACGTAAGCCAAAAGGGGTCTTAGAAACAAATTGGTTGAGTTGTACAGACTAGACATGGGCCCTGTATATTTTCCCCTGGCTGGGCTCCTAGAAATTTCATGCAAACTACTGTAGGGTTGAAGCATCCAGGATCATGTAGAAAACTGAGCCCCAGGCTGCTGCCTGGGCAAAGACAGATGAAACTTCTTTGGGACTTTCTCACATCTACTGGCAGTTTACCTTTCCTCTTTTTGGAACCCCACCCCTCCATGTGCTGATCCTGTGTTGTCTTGTCCTTATCTGACATACTAGTTTAGACAATAAATGTCTCCCTCTTGAGCCCTGTGAGTTCGGAGACATTGGCTGTCACTCACTGTTGAATCCGTAGCACCTGGAAGCGAGCTGATGCACGGCAGGGTGCTCAGCAGACTTTTGCTGGATGAATGAGTAAGTCCATCCCTGGTCCTAAATGGACAGACTGGCTTTATTTTAAGCACCATGTATTACTGATCAGTCCTGCCATTCTATCAGTGTGAACAGTGAGTGGCAGAGGTGAAGTTTAAGTTTCACAGTTATATCATCAGTAGCAAATTGCAAGCATGATGTGAACGCTTTTTAATCTTTTTGGGTAAATATATTTTAAAATAAAATTTTCATGGTTTTCAGAAACCTTAAAGTTTAATCTACTGGATTTTCAGATGGACTGATTTTAAGTCAATTTATTTCTTTTCCATTTTGAGCAATAAATTAAATTTTCAGACTAATCACTTTGCTTAGGCTTATTCTTGGTAAAGGTGCAAATACAGGTGTATTGGCTCTTTCCTTGAAAAAAGATAAATCTGTCAGATAGTCAGCTCTACTCTTGTTTTTTTTAGTTACAGCACAATTTTCTTTTAATAATTGCATAGAAGAAACTATGTGGGTTTTTCTCCCCAGCCCCCATCCCTTCCACCTCCTTTGATGCCTGCAGGTCAGTGATCAAGTTAATGCTTCTTATGTACGTGGGGTAGAAAGTGAGAGTGGGGCACTCAGGCCTAATCTTCAGCGACTGACACTTCATAGGCCTCCGAGTTTGAACCCCTTCATGTCAAATGGATTTCGTGCAGCTGAGTGAATTCCCTTTAGATCTGCCTTAGAGAGACGGAGCCTCGGCGAAGAGGCATGTAGTTTAGCAGAATGTAAGTCGTGTCCCCTCTCTGTTCACTACACACGATTCTGTTAAAACTTGCACAGTGCGAGGATCTGCTCTGACTGGATGTCACCTGAGGGAATAAAGTCATTTATCTAGATTACTTTTTTCCTCCCTTTCTCTTGACTTTTAATTCCATAGCTACAGGCAAGTCAGTAAGTCGTTGCTCACACATATTAAATATATTTAATGGGCAAAGAACTGCAAGTACTGACTGCAACTGAGCTCTAGCCAGTTCCTTTTTTTTTTTCTTAAAGAACTTGACAATTGATTCATATGTAATTCTATTCCCAAAGAGGAGAAATGTTTCTTTTGTTAGCTGTTCACACTTTTTCTTAGTCCTTTGTAGTCTGACCTCTTAACTTTGATACATTTGAAACTTCTGTTCAATGTTTTTCTGCGATAGAAGAGAAGAAATCTTTAAAAAAAAAAAAAAGTGATCAGAGGGGGAATCTGATTGCACATTTGCACATTTACCTTCGGCTGCACTGAGCATTTGAAAGCTCTTCCTGGAGGGCAGGGAGTTCCCTCCCAGGAAATAGACTCCTGCCCTGAAACATATTTTAAAAGTTAGGTGTGTTTCTTATAATAAAAATCCATCTTCAGGAATTAATGATGTTTTTAATGATCGTTTTCTAGATAACTTCACATCTCTGGTGGACGAAGCAGAATAAGACGTATTTTAACAAACTAGTATAAATATGAATAGAAAACGAAAACCAGTAGAGACCATTAATAATAACGACCTGAACCGAGCACCTGAAACAAAGCTCCACCATCTTTGCTTAGACTCATGGCACGTTCTCGGTCACAGGAAACCCAGATTACCCAGAGATTATACCAAAGGAATCAGCAGCACTCCTCATTTTTTAATAATAGTTTAAGTAAAATAATTGCAAAGAAGAAATTATACAAGGGATACTGAAGCTAAGAAAAGCTAAATGGTTGGTTATGTAGAATTAAGAAGCTTTTTTTTAGTTGTTTCATAACCTCAATGTGGTTTCTTCAAATTTGGTCTAACTTTTATATACTTTTACACCTTACATGAATAGGATGTCATTTGCACCCCTACGAGTGGCCCCCATCCAGGCTCCAGGTCCACTGTGCATCTGCACACCGCCACCGGCTCAGGGCACACTCAGCCAAGGTGCCTGTGATGACCGGCTGGCTCAGGTCATTTGGAACCCAGTGCACAGTGACTCTCCACATTCACTCCCCCTGAGTGATATCATCTGCTTCGTTGTGTGTCCAATATGGTCAAGGAGCAGGTAACACCTTCCTGTGACTCAGCAGAGCACAGATGGAAGTGTGAAACCAAGCCTTTCCTTGGTACGAAGTAAGAGCCCAGTTGTTAGAAGGTACCATTAACCATCTTCTTTATTTCTTCTGATGCATTTAGATGGATCCTGAATACCGTGTGAGAAAATTTTTGGCCCTCTTAAGAGAAGAAGGAGCGTAAGTACACGCAACACTTAAAACCCTCAACCAAACCACATGCCTATTCTAAGAGTTGCTTTGTCATGTGTATAAATTTGATGGTTTCTTTCTTAGATGACTTTGCTTCCACTTATTAGAGTTCTTTGCTGTGTTGTAGGTCTGAAAGACCAAGCAAGGAAGGTGGTTGTACTGTTGGTTTGCTTTCCCTGTCCTGCTTCACAAACCTTCCTTGCTACAGTGCGGGAAAATCTTGAGGGTACATATACATTGGAACCTTCTTCTACATGCATGGGGCTGTGATCATTTTCTTTTGTGAAGTGCTCATCTAATAGCAAATGCATAGTAGAAAATGTAGAAAAAACCGTTAAGAAGCTTTTAGTGATTTTGTGATGAATGACTTTTTGTGGATCCTCATCTGGGTTTTTTTTTTGTGTGTGTTTTGGGTATTTCTTTTGCAGTAGCCCCCTTGACTTTGATTGAAAATGGACTATTTGCAACACACAGTGACCCAGGGAAGTGACCAAGTTGAAGATGGCCTGGGATCTTCACTCATCTTACTCACGATACTGGACTAAGTGGAACGTCTTCTACCTTCAACACAGGCTTGCTCTGCATGATTAGTGCAATAAAACTCCCTTCCTTATGCTTACTGAGATATTCTAGTGTTTCGTGGAAGGTGTCAATTTGCTTTAAAGAATGCTGTGCTTACCTTTCCATGCAAGCTAAGACGATTCGTTCTTACTCAGTCTCCATGTGGGAAGCATCCTGTACTCGTGAACACTACACGTTTCCAGCTCTCTGCCACCTCCACCATCACCATCCGAAAACTCTCAGTCAATGTAATGAACGTTGTAGGACAACGCTCGGCCTCTTAGAAGGTCGACTTTCTACACGCTAGCCAGGAGTAGTGAATCAAGGCGTGGGGCACAGGGATCCTTTATAGCTTTCCTGAGCTAACACTAAAGGTAGTTGGGCATTTGGTAAAGGTTCTCCCACAAAACTGGTTGCCATCTTTGCCTGAAGAAACAGGGTTTTGAATATCTAAGATGCTGTTCTCAATCATTTTCAGAGATGTTTCCAAGTTGCAATTAGGAGATCTTTCTTAATAGAAAGTCAGATTATTACTGTGTTGGCTGTGACTTCCCCTTAATGTAACTAATTTGCTCTGTGGTAAGGGATATGCTAATTATTGCTGCTTGGTCGATGTTAAAAACGTGCGCAGGGTATGGAAAAGTGTACACCTCTAAACAGAAAAGAGTTATTAAAACAAAGTAATTTACAAACCTCCTGGCACTAATTAGTGTTCAACTTTAAGTGGGTCAATTCCTTAGTATAATATTAAAAGCTTATTAGTATCGCTGCTTTTCTTTTTTCCTTGGCTTAATGACTTACTTAGAATTTATTCTTCCTTTATTTTAAATTATCTGTACTATCTAGTATCTAAATAAAACACTATTCTCCAGAAAAATAAGCCATTTTCTAGCCCTCTCCCCTCAATCAGTCGTTTACTGTCCATTCCAATACGTGAACATACTTCCTTTACCTTCTACAGGCTTCTTCCAAAGGGAAGGAGAACTCATTGAGTCCTTTTGAGTGTCTTGTAACTGACTTAGAAGGAATTTAATTAGGTCGTCATGTTTGGTGATGAGACTCATGGAGCATGCCTCTCTCTCCATTGCCGCTTCAAGTTCAAGGACAAGCATTTGGAAGCCACCCTGAGATGCTTACACCACACACCACCTATAAGGCTTGTGGGCATATTGACCCTTGGGTGTGGCTCTGTCATTTGTCCCCAGGGTAAAAGGCAGATCATCTCCAAATCTTGCTATCTGTGTGCTTTTGGTAGAGACTTGTATGTCCTATGTACTTTGTCTTGGGTTTTCATCCCCTAGCTTATTTTGCGGCTTTTTAAGAAGTGGATTCTACTGTGAGATTCTGTGATTCCTGGTGGCCAGTATCCTGATTCCTCCTCCCGTGAAAGCAGCACACATTGTAATAACTTTCGTCTCTTGTTCAGTGAGGTTAACGTCTTTGTGTTTTGTCCAAAACTATATTGAAAAGTATAAATAAATATTATATTGTTTAATTCAAATGAAGGAATGCAATAAAGAGTAAATATACTTGAAAACATTCTATAGCCCCGTATTTTGTACAAACTAACATATATAACTGATAGGAATGTAGGAAGAGGGGGACTAGGAAAGAAACTGCTCCTGTTTTGTTATAACGTGATAAGGAGATGGATTATTTATTTGAAAATCTCTTATTTAGCAAGTAAAGTTATTTAAAATGAAAAACATCATTAGCATATCAAAAAAGTTAATTCACAAGAATCTTCATGCTTATACTTATTTTGCCTTATTAAAAAACTGAGGTACCAAAGCTACAAACCAGGTTAGTAATAAACTAAAAAGCAAAGTTGTTTCTCAATTAGAATTACTCCCTTCTGTGAAACGTACAAACCAAGGAACTTAAATACTCTCAGTGAGATTTCTTCCCATGGTTCATTTTGGTATCCTTCATATGGTTTTGCATTTTTCTGAGCTATTGGATCTCTTAGCCTAAACCCTGATCTTTAGCATTGGCTCAGGTTAGGATGAGAGGCAGCCCAGAAAATCAGCAAGGCTATGTGGGGAAGAGGAGGTTAACCTGATCCCCGCATAGCCTGGAGAAGGTACCTTCTTGAAGCTGCCCCCATATTCATCAAAGCCGATGCCGGGCAGTAGACTGTATTAGATTACGAGGAAGCTCCAACTAGTTACTGCCTCAGATGTCTTCATCTGTGGATGAACTGTTAACTGGCTATTTTTTTGTAATCAAAACCTCAAAAGAAAGGCTGAGGCAGAAGGATCACTTGAGCCCAGGAGTTTGAGGTTGCTGTGAGCTAGGCTGACTCCATGGCACTCACTCTAGCTCGGTCAAAAGAGTGAGACTCTGTCTCAAAAAAAAAAAAAAAAAAAAACCCACAAAAGAGAAGGCTATTTTGGCTGGGCGCGGTGGCTCACGCCTGTAATCCTAACACTCTGGGAGGCTGAGGCAGAAGGATCACTTGAGGTCAGAAGTTCAAGACCAGTCTGAGCAAGAGCGAGACCCTGTCTCTACTAAAAATAGAAAAATTAGCCAGGCGACAAAAAATAGAAAAAATTAGGCGTGGTGGTGCATGCCTGTAGTCCCAGCTACTCGGGAGGCTGAGGCAGGAGGATTGCCTGAGCCCAGGAGTCTGAGATTGTTGCCACGGCACTCTAGTCCAGGCAACAGAGCAAGACTCTGTCTCAAAAAATAAAAACAAAAAACTATCCTTACTAAATTTATATATTTTCACTGAGACACTTTTTTTTAATGTAACAGAAAAAGTGTATAATTGTGGTTAAAATCTGAAATATGTTTTGCTTTAAGGCTGTCTTTTCATATCCTAAAAATTACAATGAACAGCCTCCCCTTTAATAAAGTTTCAGCAACAAGTCACAAAATCACGGAGTAGATTGAAGTGTGTTTAATAGTCAAAACCTGATGAACAGACGTGTTGAAGCAGTGATTCAGCTATAAACAACCACCCCAGCCCAAACACAGAAGGTAAAAGCAGGATTTCATTTTCCTTGCCTGGCAACTTGGTCCGTAGCCTCTTCAAAGAAATGACTGGGAAAGGTGTGTGTGAGAGTTCAAAAAAGCATGTACATTTCAGAAGTTATTGCAAAATGATCTAGAGCGTCTCATCAGCTAACAAGCTGTCCTGAGACGGTCCTGGAGATGAGTCTGCAGAGGGTGTGTCCTGCATGGACACCGTGGCCTTAAGATGCAAGAGATTGTGTCTGTGATCGGCCAGAAACCCAAGTAGGTGAAGACAGAATTTGCAAGGAGGGCTCATGTTTAAAGTTTTCCCAGCATACAGTCTCCACACAGCGGGCTATCTCACGAGTATAAGATTAATGGTAAGACAATTTTTTGTCTCCTAGAAAGTTCAGCCATACTTTTGTTCAATTGACTTCACTTGCGTGCGCACAGCAGCCATGCTTATGGGGAAACGAAATGTTCCAGCACAGCTATAAACTGCATTCTCTTTAATCTCAGAGCATGATTATACATAGGATTACAAATGGCCTTCATAAGTATGAATAAGGGCCATTTAACTAGTTGGTAATCTTACAGGTTAAAAAAAAGGGACTCAGGATGCTGGGATAGATGAGTACAGGTTGAGCATCCTAACCTTAAAAATTCTAAAATCTGAAATGCTCCAAAATCCAAAACTTTTTGAGTGCCAACGTGATGCTATAAAGTGGAAACCTCATGTGATGGATTGAAGTCAAAAGGCAGTCAAAACATTTTTTTGTGCACAAAATTATTAAAAATATTGTATAAAATGACCTTTGGGCTATGTGTGTAAGGTGTATATGGAAAATAAATGAATTCTGTGTTCAGACTTGGATCCCATCCATAAGATTTCTCATTATGTATGTGCAAATATTTCAAAATCCAGAAAAAAAATTGAAATCCAGATTACTTCTGGTTCCAAGCATTTCAGATAAGGGCTACTCAACCTGTATTAGCTTTATGTAAATGTGAAGTCAAAGATGCCAGGCATCTAGTGGCCATTCCTAATCTAAGGTTAAAGGTCTGAATGGAGCACAAGGCAGCCACCGCACGAGGCAGACTGCTTTATTTTCCTGTTACCATTTTTCTATGTGGTGAGGTGGATCAAGAGAAAGAGAAAGAAAAAACATTTTAGCTGTTTTCTGAAACAATGTGCCAGATAAATTTCAAGTGACATTTTATGTAGGTCGGAAAACCAAAGGGTCGTCTGTTGTCATATAACTGGGTTATAGCATCTCACTGTTAAGAAGGCGTAACTTCAGGTGCTCCGGGTGAGTCTTTTTGAAGTGACAGTCCCCAGAGCATGCCCACTCGTAGGTCCTTTCTGCCCAAACCAATCTACAACTTCAAATAACACTTGTTCCCGACAACCCAGAGCCCAGGGCACACCATGTCTTCTTGGAAACTGACCTACCTCTCCTATAGTTAATTCTCGAAGTGGAGCTAGCAGGAGATAGACCGTTTTTGGTCAAGTTTCATTTTCAACAGAGAAAATCCTATTTTCCCAATAACTGGAGTTGAAGACATGTAGTGAGGAGGAGATTAAGGCAGTGGCCACCCCCTGGTCAGCTGGCCTGGGGTCACATCTTTGAGACGTGTCTGTGACATTAGTTTGTACATTGAACATGCTTGAGTCTGTGAAATGAATGACTGCCCAGGTTGGTTTTTTTCTAAAACTGGAAATTCCTTCTTAGAAGTTGACTTAGAGCAAACAAAGCCTACAAGAAAGTCCTGTAGTAGATCAGACCTACCGTCCATGACATCTCAGATGATCTTGCATAGGGAACAAAGGAAATGACCTTAATTTGGTCATTTAAGTAGCTGGGGCCGCCCAATTGAGAATCAGATATTCTTGACTTCCTGAGCATTAATCTGGAAACTCCACACATTGTACAATGTATCCATTTTATGTTCATTTACCTTCTCTTTAATGACTTAACAGAAAAAAACTGCATGATGAAATATATTTTCTCCAAATATATATATATTTATATAATATATAATCTTAGTTAACTCAAAGGTATATACATTGTATAATAAATAATATTTATAAAAAGAGACTTTTTGAATATAAAATCAAAAAGATCAACAACTTCTACAACTTTTTACAAAACTTTGGATACAGCAGGTTGGTAGGAAATTTCTGTTGGATACTATTACCTGACTACGGCGAGAATAATTACAATGCACTCATGTACTATTATTAATTACTTGTCAGCTACTTGAATACGCCCCAGAAACATGACTTTATCACTTTTAATATAGAATACATAGATATGAAAAGACTGTTTTGAAAATTTGTATCCATTCTGCTGAAGTATTCTCACTTAAAGCAAGCATTATCCAGTTGAAATGATTTAAAACTCTGCAGTCTAAGGTGAGATGGGGAGGGGCATTTCGGACTCCGTAGGAGGGGTGGGATGTAAATCTTTAGCAGAGCCTGTGGCCGGCAGGTTCGAGAGCGCAGGCAGGCTTCGGGCGGCCGTCTTGGCAAGCCTGCCCGCACAAGCCGGGAGATCGCCGACCCGGTATCTTAGGTCGGGGTTATGTAGACCCCAAAGAGAAGGGAGAAAAAGAAAAATCTTTGTTCTGCTCTGTTCCCCTGCCGTATCTCTTCCTTCTGATTCTCCTTGAGACAGAGCTGTTGGATCAATTGGGACTGCTAAAGCCATTCACCTCCATTCTGCTACCTCTCTCTGGTACACGGGACAGGACCGGGCACAGCAAGGGGCGCTCAGCGAGATGCTTAACCCAAGGGAGCAGTGGCTGCTTGCCCCGCTCCGAACGCCTAATCCGGATGCTTGGTAGCGGCATGAGTCGATGCTATCCCAGCATGCAGGCGAGGGTGGAAGAGCTGGGCTGAAGAACCCAGCGTTTCTGTTTACTCACACAGGCCTGAGAGGGGAGAGGGTGCAGGGAGACGTGTCCTTACCAGAGAGGACACGAAGGGATCGTTTCCACCCTCCCCGTCTGCTAGTCACAAAATTGGAATTTCAGGAATAGATTGCTACTCTCTCACTGACCCTCTGTCTACTTTATACTAAGGTGACCTAGAGTCCAACTGCTCTACCTGGAGTCGCTTTTATGGAGACTGCAGGTGAGCAGGGCTGGGAGGGATCGAATGGCCCGTTCCAAAGACACCGCTTCTTTCTCTAGGAAGCCATTTGAGCTGGAGAAGACTTGCCCCCATACATAACCTATTTACAACGTCCACTACAAAAAAAAAAAAAAGCAACTGCATTAGCGGTGGAAACTGCAGAATGGTAGAAAAAGAGTTTGAGATCTGACTGCCTCGTGCAGAACAGGGTTACAGAGAGAATGGGACTGAGAAGAACACACAGCTGCTCTTCAAACGGCTTACCCGGCCACCCCGCGCCGCTAGTTCTTCAAAACTCAAAATCCCACTCTAACAACTGCCGTGGACCTCCCTGCCACTTCATCCTGGCTAAACCTATGGCTTTTATCAGAATGTGAAAGTATATCAGATTTGAACGGGAGTGCACGGAGAAAAGGAGACGGCAGGGGTGCGTCCTGCTTCCTAACTCCCACCTCACAAGCGTCCTGGAATGTCACCGTAAGAAGCAGTTTGGGAACGAAGTCTTGCCCACGCTGACGTCTTTACCGCCAGGCCGAGAGCTCACATCAGCCCAGCCTGTTCTGTTGGAGTAGAATTTTTTTTTTTTCATTTTTATTTTCTTTAACATGTGCAAAGATAAGCCTCAGGTCTGTTCCTATCAGACCCTAGAGAACTAAAAAGAAAGCCCCGTTCTTTAAAAACCACACACCAGCCAGAGTAGGGTGAGAAACGTAAGATGAGAGAGAGGGAGGAGAGGCTCCCCGTCACGGGTGGGCTGGGTCCGGGTCTTTTACCACACGCAGCTGGTGACAGTCCGTATTCCTTGCTGTCCGACGCTGAGGGCTGAGCCCGGCTGCAGGTCCTGCTTTCCATGGGACTGAATCTGCCCAGCCACACACTTCACCCCTTCCCAGCGCCCTTGGGGGAAATAAATAGGAAGAATTAGAAACTGAGGCTGCGTACCCGAGTTCCTTTCCCAGAGAGACCACCCATCGGGGTTCACAGACCGGAGGCTGCCGGTAGATCTCAACATTCCTCTTGCGCTTGGAAGTGACGAGGGTGCCAGGGGCCTCTCCACACCCTCTCTTGCACTTTGGGGTCTGCTCTTGAGGGAGGTCGCGTGACTCAGTCGCGCTTTCGAGTCCTCAGACTGGGGTCCCAATCCTGCCTCCCCCACTTCTAGCTGAGAGGAAGCCCAGCAGCAGGTACCTGCCCCAGGGCAGGAATCCCCCCGGCACAGGGACCGGGAGGCCCGGTCCCCAGCTTCAGTCACTGCTGTGCTGGGCTCGTGCCAGGCACACGCTGTGTTTTTGTATCGCACCAGACAGCTTGGTAATGAGCTGTCCAAACGGGAGAAAGTCTACTTAACGGATTATGAATAACTCCTTCCCGCTGGAGCACCAGTGTGTCCCTTTTCTCCGTTTCTGTGGTTCTACCTGACCAGGGATTTGAGGCACAAGGCAATCTCGCAGGCGTCCCCACAACTCCTCCGGGAGCTGACAGGGCCAGTGTAAGACCATTTCACAGAGGCAGACACTGAGGCTCAGCAGGACGTAAGGGACACGCCCAAGGTCCCCCAGCAAGTTAGTGACAGATCCAGGGCTCAGGGTCAGCCAGGACACTTGACTCTTGTCCAGAACCTTTCCAGCTCCCCGTGCTCACAACACAGCAGTAACAACGAACGATTCTGGTAGCTGCAGGCCCCAGTGCTAAGGTACCAGTCAATGGTTAGCCGGAGACACGGGACAAAAGCCACGGCGATAGAAAAGGTGTTTTTCCCACACCTGTAGGACTCCTGCGGGACTCTCTGCCCTCCTGTGGCCTAGAGCCATTTGACAGGGGCTCTCCCCCAGGGCATGGAGGGCACCTTCTCTCTCCTGCCTGCGCTGCCAAGACTGACGGGGCAGCCAAAAGAAGAGCTAGAGGCTCTGTCCCCTGCAGTCCCTGCCAGCTTGGGTCTTGGCTCCCGTCTTGCCTACAGAGTGTCACCATGGATGAAAGGACAGGAAGAAGTAACTAGGTCTCAGCCAATCCTTGGCCTATGGTGTCAGCTCTGCTTGGCCCAAGAATGTCCCCTGCTGATCCATGAGCCCTTGGGCCCCATGCCAGGCTCTCCACGTGCACCGTCTGTAGTCCCTGGGACAGCGTTGTCAGGGACATGGTTCTTACCCCCAGTTCACAAAGGTGGAAACCGGGGCTCAGATCCTGCTTGGGGTTGCGCAGCAAGTTGACTACTTATCCAAAGGGCACCGCGCTGGGAGAGTATTCAGCACTCGTCCCAGAGTGAGGGCCCCGGAGGGAGCCTGGGAGGGGCTTGGGGACTATGAACTACTTGCATGTGGCATCTCGAACCCGTGTCTATGTAGCGCTTTACATAAGATTGAGGGAAAAACCATCAGTTGTCCATTTCAGAAAAGGGGAGAAAAGAGGCCGCTGAGGAGTATGGATTTTTCCCAGGATCGGTATTAGCACAGGGGTCGGGGAGATTTTCTGGACACGGAGGGCCGACCACAACACCTCATTCTCCCCTTGGCTGATCCCGGCTGCCCACAGGGGCCCACGAGGGGAGGAGCCGGGGCAGGGATGCAGGGGTCTGTATCTGTGACACACTCTGCCCCTGGAGCCACCGATGGGGCTTGGGCTGCTGCTGTGGCCTCTGCAGGACGAACATTTGGGGCCTTCTGGAGGCAGAGACCTGGGCCCTGCTCAGCCGCTAACACAGTGTCCCCACCTGTGAAATAGGCAGGCTAGACGGATGGCCCTCTAGGCCCTGACCAGTGTTTGTGTTTTAAAACTCTGCAGGCCCCACACGGCCCCCTCTCAAAATCGCCAGGCCATGTCCCATTTGATGCTGGGGACACCGTGTTGCCTCTGGCCATAGTGAACATCAGAGGAATGTGGCCACTGTGGTCTTCAAACGTTCCTTCCACCCCGACACGCCACAGTTGGCCTGTGAGGTCTCTCTTACTTGCTGACTTCTCTTCCATCATTTTGAAAAGCAGTAAATGAAACTAAGTAATGGTGCTATTTCTTCGCACAATGACTATCCTATGTCCTGACTGTCTGATGGCATTCACGCGCTCCTGTCAGTCTGTGTCAGAGAAGCATTCCTATCTGGTAGCTGACTTGAGCTTCATAACATTCTGCTGCACAGGCGAGGAAACCGGGCGCCCAAGGTTAGACGGCTGGCACGTGGTGGAGCTGGAACTCCCCTCTGTCCTCTTTCCACCGCCCACGCTGCTTTCTTTCAGACACCAAGAGAGGTGCTGCCTCCTGCTACCTTTCTGGACCGTCCCTGCCAGGGCATAACTTGAGCTGCACCAAGGGGCTTCCCAGATGGGCAGGGTGAGCTGCCCCTCAGCAAGAGCTATTCCCACGATGTCAGGTACTGCCCGTGCCTCAGAGGGTCCTGTCCCATCCCCAGCTCCCTACAGCACGGACGTGCACCACTAGCTCCGGGGTACCCGGTGTGGAACCGCATCACTGCATGGGGCGCTCACCCTGTCACAGGCTGCTCTCCCCTAACTCTGCCCCAGCCAGCAGTGACCCGGCAAGCAAGTGCTCCTCAGTGAACCAAGCCCTGTCCCCAGTGTTCCTTCACTTGTTCCTCACGGCCCCTCTGGGGAGGATGACAGATGAGGAAAGAGGTCTATGAGGAATGTCTTGTCTGGGTCACACAGTTGGCAACTGGCAGGAGCTGCACTGGGGCGAGGCCTCATTCCAAAACCCACACTCGTGCCGCGACACACCAGGGTCCTTCTCAGGGGAGAGAAAAAAGAGAAAGGGCACACCAGCCGTAGGAACCTTCCACCCAGGGCTCCAGGACCTCTCCACGCCAACGCCCACCTGTCCTGGGGTCCTCCCACGCAGGCCACCTCTGGGAAGCTTGGGAACATAATCCACCAGCCTTTGATCCCTCATTACTCATCACAGTCACTCTGAACTTGAACCTCTCCTCCCCCCCATCAGCATCCATAAACGCGGTGAGAGTGCTCCCTGCTCCACCCCAGCTTCAGATCTGCCGGGATATGGGCTTATGCGCCGCTTCCCCCCACCCACCCCCTGAGGTTGGCAGGATTCACGCTTGTGCGAAAACTTGCCCTCTAAGGTCAAGGTGGATGCAAAATGACTCTGCCCTGGGGGCAGAAGAGACTTTCGGCTTACTATTTCAGGCATTTTCAACTCCCTCAGTTTACCGTAAGAAAACTGAGGCCCAAAGAAGTGAAAGAACAGGAAGTTAGGGACCAAGTTGGGACCAGATGTCAGATCTCCTGGTTTCCAACCCCACAGTGTCCCCCTTCTGGCTCCACAGATGCTCAAGAATGATAGCTAGTGGTCGTGCAATAATTTGACCTGGCTCGTCATGAACTGACTTGTATACGAATTTTAATCAATTGCTTGCAGCTTCTGCGCACACACTTGGCTATCACCTGTGCTTTATGAAATCCACCAAGTCTCTGCCCGAGGACCATGCCCACTGAAGCTTGGGAAATCCTGGCTTTCTATTTTGCCTGTGGAAACTTGTATGTCTTGGATTGCATAAAAATGGAATGGGGTCCTCAAAAAGAGGAGACGAACCCAGTGCCCTGCGCCAAGGCTCCCCAGCCTCCCCGCCCCGAGCCCTACCTGTCTCCCTACTTGCAGGTGTGCACGTCGTAGATGCGGATGCACTCCTGGCAGCTGACGTAGCAGCACCAGTGGAAGATGCAGTGGCATTTCTCCTTCCGCTTCTCCGTCCTCGTGTTGTGGCCGCGGCCACAGCAGAGCAGATCGCAGCCATCGATGCCATGGGAGGTGACATTGCAAGTCCGGTCCCTTGTGCCAAAAGAGCCCGTCTCAGGATTGGGCTCACAAAAGTTGGGGGAGTTCTCGTAGTAGACCAGGTCCCTCTCGGTGGGCGGCTTGAAGAGCGCATACTTGGCCCGAAGGGTCTCCACCCAGCCTCGGGACTCCCGGTGCTTCTCCACCACCATCTCCGAGGCACTGTCATACTTGTCCTTGAGGAAGTCACCGATGGCACGGAAGTCAGGCTGGGCCCACCAGCAGGTCTTCACCTCGCAGCTGCCCGACAGCCCATGGCACTTGCATTTGAGGTGCATGTGGTCCAGGATGGTCTGGGGAAGAGGAACAGTGGCTGGCCCCCAGACTGACCCTCCTCTTCCCCCAACCCCCTTCCCACAGCCTTCACTACTCCTCTGCACCATTGCCTCCCTCCGCTTCATGCCTGGAACACTGCAGACATTGTGTCTGTTTCCCTAAGCCCTAGGAAATAGGCTAGGCTATCCCTGTTTAACAGATGGGAAAACTGAGGCTAGGAGCCTAAGTGACTTGTCCTGGGTCATTTACCCAAAGGAAGGGGTGGAAGCTGAATTCAAAGCCATGCCCTGGGGACTTCACAGCCCTATACAGCCAGCCAAAGTGCCTAGGATGGGTAGGCCAGTATCTGATGCAATGGGCGGGACTGGGGATACATTCCCAGGCACACTCATCCCCAGCTGAGACCAGGAACAGCCCAAGGAAGAAGGAGGGTGGACAGAAGGGGTGACTGGGGGCTGTGGGTGGGAGCCCAGGATGCACAGGGCTGCTAGAAGGGGGGGGGCCAGGTGAGGCCAGCCCAGGAGGGGAAGGGCCTGGTCAGGGAAGGGGTCCCGGGAGGGCTCCCAGCAATGTTGGGGCAGGGGACGAGGGCGGCCGCAGCTCACCGTGCGACCGGCCTCGTTGTTGTGCTTGTTCATGGCTGAGCGTGCATCTGGCCTGTTCTCACGCGCGTCTGCGAACTCCCGGGACACCAGCACCCCGAAGTCGGCGTCCTCGCTGCAGCCACCCCACTTCCAGCCTTCGCCGGGAGGCCCCTTATGGTGCGAGTCACAGCCGCAGATGGTGGAAGTGCCCTCGGCACAGGAGCGCGTGACGGCGAAGGCCACGCCGGCAGAGGCGATGGCGTGCACGAAGGCCGACTCGCGGGTGGCTGCGGGAGGAATGGGGGGCAGTGCTCAGGCCCCGGCCTGGGACGCACCCGCCCTGCCTCGACCTCCCCAGCCGGCAGGAGGGGCTAAGGAAGAACCGTGGTGCCCTCTCAAGGCACTTCGACTGGTCCAGACTCCGGTGGGTATCCCGACCTTACAGACGAGCAAACGGAGGCCCAGGGCGGCTAACTAGTTAGCTCGGCGCCCCAACTGCTGCTACGGGGCAGAGCGGAGCCTGTTAGAGATGGGCAGAGACGCTAGCTCTAGCAGGACGCTACAGAGATAAGGTAGCAACGCTGCGTCCTGCCCCCGGGCGCCCCTACCCTCCACCTTCCCAAGCTCCAGGGACCCCAGCACAGGCCCTGCCCCTCCCCCTCCACTTATTTCCCACCTGGATGCACTTGGGCAGACGCTTTCCTTTTCTGAGCCTCAGGACCCTCTTTGTAAAATGGATACAGCCTCTCCCTGCCTCCAGGGTTCCTGACCAGGAGGACAATGGCCTCTGCCTCAGTCTCCCCCTCTGCATTCTCCTGGCCTCCCACCCAGAAAAGGGGTTTTGGCCTGAGGATGCCAGGCCCCTTGGAGAAGGGTGGGGACATAGGGCAGTTCCTCTGGTTCTGCCCCAGGGTCCATGGAAGAGGAAGGGGAGATTCTCAGGGCTGTCCCCACCTCACTACAGTGCTAACCACCTTTGCATGCTGGGTGTGCACCAGTGCGGGCTCCATTTCGTCCCCTTAACCCGATGAGGCAGCGAGTTTTACTATAGCCCCATTTTATAGATACAGACGTTGACGATTAGGGAGGCAAAGGCCTGCAAGATCTGCAGGCCAATCATCTACTTCTCTCTCCTTCTGGGGTCGACCCCAGAGCCAGGAGGTGACTTGCCACCTTGCTCAGGTTGCAAGACGGGGCTGGCTTAGAAGCCAGGGCTCCCGCCTCTTTTCCTGGGCTATGTCCATCGTCCTGAGTGCAGAGGGAGATCGCAGCTCCGCGGACAAGGAAGCCCGGGAACCCCCCGTAGTCATTGCTGTCTCTTTTGGGGTCCCAGCGCCCTCATGGGCCACCTGCAGAGGGGCGGTCCCACTTGCACCGACCGGCTGGCTGGGAGAGCGGAGCGGGGTTCGATCCCGGCCCGGGCTTCCCGCTGCTGCGCTCCCCTCGCCCCAGTTCCAGCCCCTCCGGCCCTCGCGCCCGGGGGGAGAGGGGCCGCGGGCGAGCTCGCAGGGCGGGCATCCCTCGCTTCCGGCCGGCGCGCGGCCTCTCGCGGTGGCGGCGGCGCCCTGGCCGCGGGCTGCGCTCGGTTCCCAGCCCCCGGGACGCGGGGGCGGCGGGGGCGGGGCGGGGATTAGCCTGGGAGCGGCGCTGACAGCCCCGCTGTGCCGGTCCCCGTCCGGCGGGGCCCGCTGGGCCGGTCAATCCGCCTTTGTTCGCGCGGTGTCACACCGCATTACCCGCATAATGCGGCCGCCGGGCCCGGGCCGCCGGGCCGGCCGCCACCGCGTAGCAACGGGCGGCTCCCGCGGCCGGGCCGCGCCCCCGGCCCCGGCGCCGGGCCGCGAAATCCCCATTGAAGCGGCGCCCCCCGCCCCCGCGCCGCGCCGAATGGCCAGAGGGCGTGTGAATGGCGCGGCGGCCGCAGCGGGCGCGGGGCCGGGCCGCGCGGTGGGGGGCGGCGCTGGGCCCTTTTCAAGCCGCCGGGGCCGCGACGGGCCGCCCGCCCCCGCCCCGCCCGGGGGAAGCGGCCTCGGGCCCGCCGCGCCGCCGTCTGCGCCCCGCCGTCGCGGCCTCTCCCTTTCCGGCCGCCGACCCCAGCGCCCCCCGGCCCGCGGGGCAGTGCGAGCCCCCAGCCGGTGGCAGCCCGCCGCGGGCCTGTCCTCTGCGCCCTGCCGGGAGGAGACGCGCGCCCCGGAACAGACCGACTCCCTGCCCCCCCGGGGCTCCAAGCAGAGGGCAGAGATTAACCCGGGCCGCCCACGCAGCGGGCTGCGGACGTGGGCCTGAAGCTGGGCTCGAACCCAGGATCACCGCCCCGGCTCTGCGCACCGGGCACTGGGGCGCGTGTGTGTGCGCGCGGGACACTCGCTCCGCGACTGTCAGCAAATTCCCCCAAAGTCTCTGACACACCCCGCCCGGCAACGCAAACCTGCCCTCTCGCAATGCAGGGGTGAGGGCGTGTGCCAGAACCTGCGACGGTGAGTTAAACGTTAAGCACCGGGTGCAGGGGTAACGCGCTCAAAGGCCCGATTCCCGCGGCTGTGCGAAGGTGAGTCTCGCTTTGGGGAGCGCGTCTAGACGCACGGCTGCTGGATTAAGCGCTGCCTGGCCCGAGGTGGGGCACCGGAAAGCGCTGAGACTGACACACCGACGAGATCAGGTTTGAAATGCAAACCGCCGCCACTCGGCCCCAATTAAGAGGCCAAACCTTTCATGTCAACAAGGAATAATTAGCTTTGGTAATAGAAGCGTAAACAGAGTCATCATCCATTGATTTGCTAATTACCCTCCTGTCCCATGACAATAGCCCGCATTTTGGCTGTAGGTTAGCCAGATCCTGTGCACCTGAGGCTCAGGTAAAGTGGGGTTGCACTCTGAAATGGGGGTGTCAGCTCATCCCCCCACTCTGTACCCCACCCTCCAGCTGGCTCTCAGCTCCCTGTTCTTTCTGGCTGTAAATGCAGCTCCTACCCACAGCCTCTCTTCTACAAGGAGGGAAGGCCAGGCTGGGTGGTTTGGGTGGCAAAGCTGTAGTGTGAGCCAGCCCACCTAGGATCATTGAACTCCTCATCTTCAACCCAGTACTATGAGCCCGAGTCCCTTTCTTGGGAGCATTTGCCCCGCTCATCCCTCCCTCCATGTTCACGGTCAAATTGTACGACTCCCATTCCCTTGAGGCACAGCCAGTTAGACTCCCAGGCTGCAAGACGGCTGGCAAGTTACCCAGAGGTCAGTGCCCCCTCTGGCGCCACAATTTTTGGGCATCTCTAGCTTACAGGGCATGGGGACCAACAGAAACCTCTGGAAGCCAGGCAGCTTCCTCAGCTCCTGAGGACTTTGCATATAGGAGGGACGTAGGGGTGACAATGTCCCCCACCCCCGCCCCAAAGCAGCATTTGCATAGCACTTAACAGCTTTGGGAAAATGTCACAAATGGCCACATCAAAGCCTTCCATCAGGAAGGAAGGCTGTGGCCTCCTCGGTGCCTGCCCTCAGATATCAGGAGCCTGGAGCATCTCAGGCTGTCCAGGCCCCAGCAACACCTGGGAAGGTGTGGCAGCCGTGGTGACAACCTGGGTCTGTCCAGAGAGGGACCCAACCCACTTTCCATGGAGGCCCCTCCCCTGGTCATGACCAGCTTTATCACCCTCCCAGGGGGACCCTGGACACAGAGCTGGGGTGTTAGGGCACAGGACTGTGACGCCTTTCCCCACCCAGCCCAGGGGTAGTACCTTTGTCGAGGACGGGCCCAAAGATGGCCAGGCTGTCATCTATGGTGGTGCAGTTCCAGCGGCGGCCCCGGAACTGGTGCTGGCACTCCTGAATGCCCAGCTTCACGCCCTCAGCCACGCTGGGCATGATCTCGATGTAATTGCGGCAGAAGCGCAGTTGCTTGGGGACCAGGCCTGGGATGGAGCCGCAGAGCAGGGGCTGTGAGCCCAGAGATGTGTACTGCTGGCCCAGGGCCAGGGACCTGCAGGCAGACAGAGAGCAGTGGCACTGCAGGCACAAAGCACACAGCCCATCACGGGCACCGTCTCTTCTCCGTGAGTCCTCTGGGGTGGGCGGAGGAACACTGGCACCTGAACGTGCTGCCTTTGACCTCGGGAGTATGCTGCCCCTCAACGTGCGGAGCTCTGATCCGGCAAGTCGACCCTCTGACCAGGCCTGTCTAGCTTGCGGGGGGATGGGACCAGCGGAAACCTCTCATGGGGACACTTGGGGGCAATGCAGTGCCATGAAGAGAACCCTGGACTGGAAAGATGGTATTTAGGGTCCAGATCAAGTCACTTCCAGGCTCTGGGTCCAGTTTCCCTGCTGGGCTTTAAAGGGGTTGGCTGGGCAATTTCCTAGGCAGTCCCGAATTCTGGGGCCATACGCAGAGACTTCTAGTGACCCATGGGAAGAAACCCAAATCCGCAGGGAGGAAGGCCGCAGAGGCTGGTTTGACCCCAGCCTCAACTCAGAAAGCAGGGAAGCATTAGTCCCAGCAGGGAGCTTGTCCTTGCATGCGTGCATGTTTGCACGCACTCACACGCACATACACACACACACCCCACCTGTGGCAGTGCCTCGGCCTCTTCCCCAGATGCTGCCGGCCCAGCCCAGAGCCTCCCATGTCTCCCGTATCTCCTCAAGGAATCGACAGCTCACACCAGGTCCCCGGTCCTCCAGGGCCTCCACGACCATCTTTGCAGTTCTCTGGAAGTTTCTAGAGCTCCACCGCTTCTCTCACCTGAGACTGAAGCTTGGCTTTGTTTGAAGACAAGTTTAGCTCAGGATCAAGAGGGAAAAGAGCTCAGATCTCACTCCCCCCACCCAGCACCATGTGACTTTGGTCAAGTCACCCCATTCTTCTGCCCCTCATGTTTCAATCAATGTCCTGTCAACCTCTCTCAGATTTTAGGGAGTCAACAGGAGGAATGGTCTTGCACGGATATGGAAGAAGAGTTTAAAATACTAGGAAACCACGGTACTGCAGGAATCGCTACTTTTCCTTTCCTTCCCCTAAGCACAGGGCCAGCAGAAATGATATTTTGCAGAAGAAGCTGAGAAAATGATCTGTGGGTCTCAGTGGGCTTCAAGGCCAATTGCAATCAGCCCTGTGTCAGTAGCAGAGTGAGCTGGAGGAAGGAGCAGATAGGGACTCATCTCCTCTCCCTTTGTAGCCAGCACTGACCAAGGTTTTGGTCTGGCACTGGCCTAGGTCAAGTCCCCCACAAAACATGATGGACAAAATCCTTGGAAAGAGGATCCAGGAGAGACCCCAGGGACAGGTCAGGAAAAAGCACACAAAAGCTTCTGGGCTGGACACAGGGATGAACCAAGCATCTGCCACTTATCACCTCTTACCATGTGCCTGGCACTTTGTTATAAGCAACATTTCTGATCAATTCTTCAACATGTAGAACGTCACTGTCTCCCAGACGAGGAAGCTGAGGTTTGGAGAGTAAATTAGCTTGCCTAAGGCTCTTTGGTGCTGGATCAGTGGGAGATCAGAGCGTGCTCCCCGGGATGCTTGCTCACACTTGAGCTTGCTGTTGGCCTCGGCCGACTCGCAGAGATTCCAAGGGACAGAGCTCTCTGGGCACCATGGAAGGGGCACAGTGCCCGTCCACCCTGGGCTGTCTCTCGTCTCAGTTATCCGCAGGAGAGGCAGCCTCTCATTTTCCACTTGTTTATTTATTTTGGGGGGAAGGATTGGGGAACCAGGTTGGGGAGTTTGGGTGGTAACATTTAGGAGACATTTCCAGATCTTAAGCACGAGTCCTTTTAAAGAGAAGAAAGGAGCAGCCAGAAGTTCTGCCTTATCACTGCTAGTGCCTTGTCACTGACTTCCTCTGTGCCAGGCACCGGGCTGGCTCTTTCCTTGCATTTGCCTCATTTAATCCTTATATTAATAACAACCACAGCACACAGTAGGGTCATTATTAGAGCCCCGTTCTGCAAATGGCTTGGACTTGCATGTTGATTAACCCGCCCGGACCGCGGAGCTGCTAAGGAGTTGCTCACTGAAACCCAGGCCATGACTCCAGAGCCCACAGGGCAAACCACTGGGCCACCCTGCCTTCTGGGCAATGCCCACCTGGGTCCCGGCATGGGGCAGGGAAGCAGCGCTTGAGGCCTGGCCCAGCTGCACGCTGGGCCTCAACACTGAGCCCTGGCTCAAGGGGGTGGGAGCTGCTGAGCCCAGAGCCCTGATGGGTACGTGGCACACACAGCACTGCCCCTGCCCTGTTCATAGGTGTAAGTGGGTTAGAGCAGTAATAAAATACCCATCATTGATTGCGGGCCCACCATGCTCTAGGCACAGTTCTGAGTGCTTGTGTCTGTTACCTTTTGTGGTCCTCATGCAGGTCTGTGAGGTAGGAACTTAATTATCATTGCCACAGTCCCATTTCCTAGGTGAGGAAGCTGAGGCCAGGAAGCTAAGTCACCTGTGGGGCTGCGAAGCGGCAGAGTTGAGACTCTCTCGGGGCTCAGGCTGCCCTCCCCATGCTCTTGACCGGCATGTGCGGCCCTGCCCTGCCCGGCCAGCTGCCCAGCCGCCTGCACACACTGGGGAGGGAAACTGAGCACGGGTTCCAGGTAGACCACTCGGCGTAGCACCGTCCTGGCTGGGCAAGGCCCGCTTGAGAAGAAGCCCAGGCTGGCCCCACTTCCGCCTGTGGTGTTTAGGACTCAAAGCCCCATATGGGACGGCTGGGGCAGGGGGCAGGGAGCTGAGGCCAGAGTGAGAGGCACTTTGGGGCCCTTCCTCTGCCCTCTCCCGCCCTCTCCCAGGCTTTGCCTTACACCTGTCGCTCCTCTGCAGGCCTGGGCACCCTCAAGCTAAGCTGGAGACTGAGCCCTGGACCAGGAGCAGAACCAGCAAGAGGAGCCCTAAGAGAGCACAAAGCCCATTATACAGATGGAAAAGCAGAGGCCGGCCCAGAGCAGCAACTTGCCCAAGACCACACAGCCAGACCCAGGGCTGGTTGGCTGCCTCCTTCTGTGGAGAAGAGGGGCTGAGAAGTGGGGAGGGCCCCGCTGGCTCTCCATTTCCACTCGCAGTGAGGCTGCGCCTTGTCCCGACTCTCCGAGGGGCTCTCTGCTCCCTGGTTTCATCAATTCCTCCCAGAGGGCCCCGGCGGGGGTGTCTCCCCAGCACAGCAGAGCACCTGAGCCCTGGGCACCGGCTGGCATGGCTTGGTGGCTGCGGAGGCCAGAGAGCTCCCAGACATCTCCAGGAAGGAGATGCCACTGGGTCCTTCTTGCTGACAACTGCAGTCTCTGCCATGTAGTATTTCATTTAATCCTCACAGCTCTGCAAGATGGGCATTGTCATTCCCGTTTTAATGAGGAAACTGAGGCACAGAGAAGTTGGGTGACTCATGCAAGGGAGTGGCCAAGCCAGAATTTAAACCCTGGGTTTGTCTGACTCCCACATATGATGTCCTCTGAGAACAGCTTCCCAGTCTCACAGATGATGAGTTCTTCCCATCCTCCCACCAAACCCTGTCTCCTCCCTGCTGCCCAGGTCCAGCCAATTGTGCACCTGGCAGCCAGGGTGCCACGGTCTCACCCAACTCTGCCGTTTCTTAGCTGCTGGTCTCAAGGGGTTTGCTTAACCTTTTCGTGCCTCAGTTTCTTCATCTGTCTCATGGACGTAATGGGAGGAATGAGTGATATAACCCATCTCCTGGTGCGTGGGAAGCCCTTGATAAATGGTGGGTGTCATGGTTATGCATTTGGGAGCTGTCCCCTGCCTTGTCAACAACCTCATTCCTCCCATCCTCCCATCCCTGACGTGCTAGGACACATCAGAATTGTCCCCTTCCCGTCCAACACTGGCAACGGTGCCTGGATCAGAGCTCCATCCTCATAGCTAAACGAAGACATTTGGGATCTGGCTGAGGGTTCAAGGTAACGCAGAGGGCAAAAGACATTCCCAGGATGCTCCTGTCGGTAATTAGCAAGGGCCTCTGGGGCTTAGCTCCATGGGCTGGGTTGGGGCTGATGAGGCTGTGGCCGGGGGATTGATTTCTGCAGGGTAGCTACCCTCCCCCAGACATGCCCTGCCGCCCCTGCCCCGGCCCCCTGCCCACACACACCGTCATGCCCGAAATTCCACCATCACAGACACGTTCATTTAACGCAGCACTCCTTGTCCCCATTACTGAGTACACGTTCCCCTGGGACAGGCAACACAGTGGGTCTCCTTCTCCTCAATTCTTTGTGCCGAAGCGCGAGAGCTTCGGTTAGATTGGCCTCGCCTGCGGAGGGCGCTCTACCCCTCGCGCCTTTGCACGTGCGGAGCCCTCCGCTGGAGCACCTCTCCACTGCCAGCCCCTGCACGCGTCTGACCCCTCCTTCAAACCCCGACTCCTGGGTCACCGGCATTCTGAAGACTTCTGTGAACTCCCAGACAGAAGTCACCTCTCCCTCCATATTCTTCCTGTACCTTATCTCAAAATGCCAAACTGACCTGTTCCCAATTCCATCTGACCTTGCCGGTGTAAGGTTATGTGTCTCCTCCCACTGTTTCCCAACCCCTGCCCCCCAACACACACACACACCCCACACAGCCCAGCACACTTGGCCTTCCAAAGGGCCAGGCGCATGGTAGGTATGCGCCGATCCCGAGGCCAAGGGAAGGAATGAAGGACCACTCCCAAGAGGCCAGTCTGATGCCCCCTCTCTGGCCAGGCCTCCAGGCATCCGGAGGTTCCACCTCCACACAGGACAAGACTCCTCGGTTCCGCGGAGGAAGTTGCTAGGTTTAGGATCTGAGATGGTGGCCGGGCTCCCAAGGGGGCTGGGGCGCTGCCTGGCACCAGCAGCTGGTGAGGGGGAGGGCAGAGGGCCCAGCCAGGCCTTCGCAGCTGGGCCAGGGGCTATTTATACCCAGCTCCCTGCCCTGCCCTGCCCCAGGGCTCTGCCACCCTCTGCCTGAAGACAGCTCTTCCTCCATGTCAGTCGCCCACTGCCCAGCTGGGCCGAGGACAGACAGGGGCAGCCGGGAGGGTGGGCAGTGCTGGAAAGCTGGGTGTTGACCTCTCAGGGTGAAATTCCCTCTCCAAGCAGTCAGACTTAAACACCGCACAGGGCCTCATCCGACCCCCACCTCTACCCCCGCTGCTCACCCCAACCCACCAGCACCCTCTGAGGCCAGAGCGCAGAGGGTGGGCCTGCGGGGTAGGCACAAGGCAGAGAAGATTCCTAACCAATGCTGAACTGACTTATGCACATAACATGGTGAGACACTGAAAGCGCCCCACGCGGTGGGTCCTGCCTGGTCTCATCTGGCGCTGTTGACCCGCAGACTCTGCCGTCTACCCAGCAACGGCTGAGCCCCTGCTGAGGAAGTGGCCCATGCCGCAGGGGGTGCCCACTGCGCCACCAGCCCCCGCTTCCCTGAATGATCCAGGGTTTGCAGTCCTGCTCTAGACCAGGGCACTGCCCCTGCACCCACACTTGTCTATATTTTTTTACCTGGGAACCTCCTGACATTATGGGATTTTAGAGATTAGAAGAGCCACGGGGTCATCCGGTTCAGGACGTCTCTTATTTGTTGGACATTATTTCCAAATGGAATCATACACAACCTCCCTCCTCTCCCCTGTATATAAAACAGATAAAAAGAGGTACCTGTCCCTCCAAAAGTTAAATGCAGAATTACCCTAGAATCCAACAATTCCACTCCTAGTTATACACCCAAAAGAATTGAACATGGGGACTCCAACAGACACCTGTACACCGATGTTAATGACAATGCGATTCACAACAGCCAAAATGTGGAAACACCTTGTGTTCATCGACAAAAGAATGAATGAACAAGACGTGGTACATCCATACGATGGAATGCTCCTCGGCCATAAAAAGCAATGAAATTCTCACACATGCTACAATCCCATACATCAGGCACCTTGGAAACATGCTCGGTGAAATAAGCAAGGCACAAAAGAACAAGTGCTCTGTGATCCCACTTGCGTGGGTATCTACAGCGGGTAAATGCACAGGGGCGGAAAGCAGCAGAGCTTACGGGTCTGGAAGGGAGGAGTGGGAGTGACTGCTTGATAGGTCCAGAGTCTCCGCTTGGGGCGATGAAAGTGGATACTGGTGACTGCTGCACAGCATTGGAATGCACTTAATGCCACTGAATTGTGCACTTAAAAATGGTTAAAATAGCAAAAAGAGGGGGCGCCTGGATCCCCATCTCTTAACTTTCCCCTCAACTTGGCCCCCACTGAGAGCCCCTCTGCGGGTTGCTATTCGAGAGCCAGTCATCTACTCTAATCCCCTCCTCCACTACAGGGAAGACTGAGGCCCAGAGAGGGTTTGTCATTTTCCCGGGTCACACAGCTCACTGGCAGGAAAGTGGAAGTAGAACCCAGGGTTCTCATTCACCACCAGGGCTCTTTTCGCTGCACCATCACACCTCCCCTTGGAGGTTGCCTCTTTCCGCCGCTGCCAGGCCCCTAACCTGGGGATGACAAGCACATGTTCTCAGAAGCTTCTCTGAGGCTGGACACAGAGGGCGGACCTCAGGGCTGCAGCCAGGGAGAGGGTTCAGGGCTCCCGTCCTTCTCCCAAGGCCAAGCCTCCCCCTGTCGTGCCTTCCTTAGAATCACGGGCCCCTTGACCTCACCTTCCCGCATGGTGACGCCTCACCATCTCTGCCAGCCCCAGAGAGAGGGCACCTTAAGGTTCTGATCTGAAGACTTAAAGTCTCTTAATCTGTGGCTCCCAACTGCCCGGGCCGCAGGCTGGTACCTGTCCGTGGCCTGTTAGGAGCTGAGGGGCGGGTGAGTGAGCCAAGCTCCGTCTGTATTTACAGCCGCTCCCCATCGTTCTCATCACCGTCTGAGCTCCCCGCGCCCCTCGCCCCTCACCCCCGGTCTGTGGGAAAACTGTCTTCCATGAAACCGGTCCCCGGTGCCAAAAAGGTTGGGGACTGCTGTCTTAAATGACGGACATGGGAGCTGAGAGGGGGAGCAGAGAGGGAGTTGGAGGCCGCATCCTCTGTGTCTCTCCCCTCCTGGGGCAGTGACCGCACTGTTTCTGCAAAACCCACAACAGCCCGGTGCTAGGTGCTCCACCTGCTGGCTTCTGGGCAGTACTGGACAGAGGCTGGACCTGCTCCTGGGTCCAGCGGTGCTCCATTCTGGCCTGGGGCAGGATGGAAACTTCCAGAAGGCAAAAGAAAGGCTTGAGAAATGAGCAGGAAGTAAAGAGCCACGCATTGGCCTTGGATCTCAAGGCCACTGTCTTTCCAGGGTCAAGAGGCCATTTAGGGCTGGCGGATGTCAGGAGAGGAGCCCACAAGTGTGGGGGCGCACATGTGCCCAGTGGAGTGGGGAAGGGGCTGGGCCCGGTGGGCTCTGATGCACCCAACTCTTGGAGCTTCCCAAGAGTCAA
Source organism: Avahi laniger (assembly GCA_963575035.1). Classification (NCBI taxonomy): domain Eukaryota; kingdom Metazoa; phylum Chordata; class Mammalia; order Primates; family Indriidae; genus Avahi; species Avahi laniger. The sequence goes on from CAUYSK010058260.1 coordinate 69,353, forward strand.
CCCCAGAGTGGCGAGGTGATCACTGCCGCTGACAGGGGAGGCCTGGCGGGGCCTTGTAACAAAGCCAGAGGAGAAACCCGGCTCAAGACTCACAAGCTATAGCTTTCCCTGCATGTCTGCCTGTCCGCCCCAGAGCACACGTGGGCCCTGTGAGGGCCAAGCACAGGTCTAAACCCTTCCCAGCACCTGGGTGCAGGACCAAGGTTAGGAAGTTCCTTCTGAGTCCAAAAGGGCTCACTTGGAGCCTTGTCCTGTGGTCCATGGAGGGTGCCAAGATGCCCCAGTGGATACGTTTTGCCTTTCATCGAGAAGTGGGGCTGTCTCTGGGCTGGTTCATCCTCTCCACGGGCACGGATGGGCCACGTCTCTCTTGTGTCTCCAGCAGGGGTTGGGAGCACCCATGTTTGCGTGCGGGAAAGAAGGGTGAGGGTGGAGGGCCTCCTGCTGGGTTCCTGTCTTGACGTCGCCCCAGATGCCCAGACTGGGGCCCAGAGAGGCTGCAGGTGTGCGGAGCTGCGGAGGAGCCGGTCCTTCCCAGAGCAGGTTAGAGTCTTCCCTTGGTAAACAAAGTCGTTCATTGCCTATTCACTCAACACACACTTACTGAGTGACGGCGCGACCCTTAGTCTGGCGGAGTTCCAGGCACAGAGCGTGGGGATGAATGAAGCCACACCCAGGAGTGCCCAGACCGGAAGCCGCTGTCGGCAACTGACCAGCAAGCATCTCTCAAGCACCTACTAGGTCTGGGTGCTGCGGGAGCCTTGAATGAGTGAGAGCTGGTCCAGCAGCACTTGTCCTTACAGCCTGAGTAACCGCCAGGTCCGAGAGCACGTGGTAAGAGCAACAACCTGGAGCGAGATGAACAGGACTTGCCATCTTGCTGAGCTGGGGTGTGATGGCTGGGTGCCCTCGGGTGGAGCTGGGTGGCAGGGGACAGCCCAGGCAAGGAGGTGGTAGAGGAAACAACAGCTGGTCCACCCCAGCCAGGGTCTAGGGGCTGTGCTGGGGAGGGGAGGAGGGGAAAGTGACCAGAAAGGGGCCCAGAGTGTCAGGCTCTATTTGGGCTTCCTGAGCTGGCCTTTGGAATATTGCCCTGTGAGCCAGGTACAGAACGGGACAAGGGGCGGGCGCTAGAGACCAAGGGCTGGGAAAGCAGTTGGGAGGCTGAGGGTGACATTCATGCCATGGAGGTTCCGGGGCCTGGCGGCACACTGCAGCCAGGTCTCGTCTGTCTGGCGCAAGCCTGTTGGGCAGCTGGGCCGAGAATCACCCACCCAGGTCAGCGGGGTCTGTGGCAGTGGCAAGGCCCTCTGGCCACCTCAGGACAGTGGCTTCAGGAACAGAGAGGAAGCCACACATAAGGCCCAGCAGCCGTGTGGTCACACGAGAAACAAGAGGAAGGAGGAAAGCGGAGCCCGGGTTTGGCTGGGCATGAACGGGGAGATGGAGGTGGTACCCACCGAGAGTGGGAACGTGAGGGGAAGCTGCTTTGGAAAAGGACAGGGAGGTGTTTGGGGTGGATGAGACCTCCAGACACCATGTCCAGACAGAGCCAGAGCCCCGGGGAAGACAAGCTATAAGTTCACCGTGGGGACCTTTTCTGGGAGCTGAGAGCTGAGTGACACTTTGGGCCAGATCTCCCCGGTGAGCTCTCTGGGGGGCTGAGCCAACCTGGACGCTTGGCGGTGGGAGTGGCGATGCCACCTGCAGAGGGAGGGCTAGAGCCCCAGGCCACAAGGTGGGGAGGGCTCTCCTGAAACCCCACCTCCGGCCCAGCAGACATGGCCCCGGGCGCTCAGGACTGGCTTGTTTCCCACTTCCCCAAGAGGTCCCGTGGAGGCGAGCGGATGTGCTTGGACAGACTGAGTCACGCAGCCCTTCCCTGCCTCTGTCTTTCCCTCTTCCACTGTGCTCCTCGCTGGTGAGGGCTCCGCATGCATCCCAAACCTGCAGTCCCCAGAGTCTTCCCTCCCGGACCCCTCTCTGTCCACATGCGGTGGCACCTCCCAGCTCTGACCCGTCTCCGCCCACAGCTGGCTGCAGAGGCGGCTCCTCCTCCTCGCCTGGGACTCAGGGTCGGGTCTGTCCCTCAGGTTGGCTCAGCCGGAATCTGGGCCTTAGGACTTTGGCCAGCCCTTCCCAGACCTGGTACCCTGCCCCGTGTCACCAAGGTCACTGTGAGCATGGCAGGAACAGGAAGGTGGCAGTCCAGGGATGAATCTGCCGGGAAGGGGGTGTTCCAGGCCATGGTCCACACCATGGGTAGGAAACCCACACACATGAAGAAAAGCGACCACAGTAGAAAGACGTGCCTTCCTATTGGGCGCTGACCCTGGGGACAGGCCACGGGAGCCAGGGCACAGGGGAGTCTCTTCATCTTCCTCTCCCCAAATTCTGAGAGAACTCACTGGCCCTGCTGGCCAAATGACTACTTCTGCATTCCGTGAGACTTTGACACCTCCCCTCTGTCCCCAACTTCTAGAAGTTTCCTTTCAGGGCCAAATGGGGCCCTCGGAGGTGGCGGCACACTTGCCGGGGACCACCTGAGAGCCCAGGAGTGCCGCAGCTCTAGACGGCCACGGGAGGAAGGGCAGGGTGTGGGCAGAAGCCCAAAGCCACCGGTTGGTCACCTCGCCGAGCCCCCAGACAGAGGGAAGAGGCTGCGGCCTGTGCTCCGTCCCAGGGAGCCCCGTGGGGTGTTTCTTTGGGGAGAAAAGGGAAGGGAGGGGAGGGGAGGGCGGGGCAGGGCCTTGGCTGGAATGTTACAGCTTCTGTTCTCCACGCAGCTCCCTGTGCTCCTGGCCTGCGGCTCTGGCTGATCTGATAAGATGTGACAAGGCGGCCTGAAAAATGTTGAAACCTGTAAAATGTTTAAACCTGTTTTTTGTTGTGTTGTGAGCATGAAGGGTTTTTTTTCTTTTTATTTTTTTTTCTTTCCATTTTACAGGAAAGTGGAGTTGATGAGAGGGGAGAAGGGGAGGAGGGTGGGAGAGAGGGATTGTCTCCTTCAGTCAAGTTGTGGGGTGGGCCCGGAGCAGGCTGGGGGACCTGGGGAGGAACGGGGGTGCGGACTGGGCAGGAAGAAGGTGGAAGAGGCCTGAGAGAAGGGGTCAGGGGAGGAGGAAGGCAGGGGACAGGCGGCAGGCAGGGGTCCGGCAGCCCTGGCCTGCCCAGCACCCGCAGAGGACGCCGCAGAGCTGCGGGTCCTTCCTTCAGGCAGGGGACAGCCTGAGCCCAGCCAGTGTCCCCAGAGGGATGCAGGGATGGGGCCTCACTCCTCAGACCCATGTGTGCACCAAGACCACAGGTGCACACATGTTTCCAGGTGACCACAGAGGGGAAACAGCCCCAAGTGCGTGTGCCAAGAGCTGGGCCATCTTCCCAACTTTGCCAAGCAGGTCAAAACTCACAGGTGAGCCCAGGTGACCTCGCAGGTGTTCAGGTAGAGTCCCACTCCTTTGGAGCCATAAGCTGTGGTCCTGCCTCTGCCTTCAGACACGCAGACAGTTGTTGTGCCCTTTACAGATGGGACAATTGAGGCCCCAAGACTTGGGGCACAACGTTCCTGCCCATCGGTTTGGGTGATTCTCTTACGGCTCACTCCAAAACGGCCAGTCTTGCCAACTCAGAGATGCTGAGCGTTCTAGAAGCCATGGGGGGGACCAGGTGTCTCTGGTGTGTTCATTGGATACAAGCTAGATGTTCAACAAAAGTCCTTCTAATAAAAGTCTCCGCCTGAGAAGGTTCTCGTGCTAATCGGACTGGGGCGGATGGGGCACAGGCGTGCCCTGGAAAGGCTTTAGAATCGGTCTGCGATTGGCCACGCGTGTTACTCTGTTACAACATCAGGCCATAAAGGGTAGAAGCTGGGTGGGACCTTGGACATCATCTAGTCCAGTTTCTCAGAGGAAACTGAGGCCAGAGGAGCAATGTGACTTACCCCATGTTCCTCCACTAATTGGAGGTGGTACAAGAAGCACAGCAGAGGCCTCCATTTTTTTTTTTTTTTTAAGACAGAGTCTTGCTCTGTTGCCTGGGCTAGAGTGCTGTGCGTCAGCCTAGCTCACAGCAACCCCAAACTCCTGGGCTCAAGCGATCCTCCTGCCTCAGCCTCCTGAGCAGCTGGGACGACAGGCACGCACCTGGCTAACATTTTTCATATTTAGTAGGGACTGATTGGGAAATGACAGCCTTACAGGGTGAGGTTGCTTGTTCTGAGAAGCCAAGTCTGCTGGTTCCCAGGCAGGATCTTGCTGGGTCCTCGCTCCGCTCTACCCTTCAAGCCCAGTTCCAGGAAAAGACAAGCGAGAGCCTGCCCAGCCTTCTTGTGCACTTTCGACTCCTATTCATCCCTCAAGGTCCGTTTTTAAAATCCCCTCTTAATGTCTCCAATTTAAACTCTTCCCTCTGGTCATATCGCCAACTCTTACACATTCCTCAGGGGTAACCTTAAATGTACTTAAACTGAATCATCCATTGACACGCTAAAAGTGAGTTTTTGAGGGAGGAATCCTTTCACTCATTTGCATACGTTAAGCCAAGCACCTGGTTCAACAACAGACTTGCTCTCCCTGCCAGGACCTCGCCTAGAGCAGCCCCACCTGAGTGCCCAATCGTTCTCCTCTCCCCTCCCAGACCCTGCGGGCTGTCTCCAGGATAGGCCCGGAGCAGGTGATGGCCCTGCTTGCTCCCTGGGCCTTTTTACATAGCTGCTAGCTCTGCAGTCTGGAAATCCTTTGTTTGAATCTCAGAAGCAGCCCAGTGGGGAACACAGAAAGCTGCGCTGCTTGGCTGGGAGCTCACTCTCAGAGCAGCTCCCCTGGGCTCCTCAGAGAGCCACCAGCCTGGTGTGTGTCCCCACTCAGTATGCACTGACCCTGGGCCAGGTCTTGTGCTGGCCATGGGGAGCACAGTGCGTGCAGCACTCCATGTCTTGTGAGAACCTCCAACTGAGCTGGGAGTTGCCCCAGGGTGGCCCATCCTCCTCCTCTATGGGGGCCTGGATGCCACCCAGACGGATGGCTTCACCTGCCTCAACTGTCCCACCTACTCCCTTACACTGTGTTCTTTCGAGGACCAAGGACCACCATTGTCCAGCTGGCTGCGAGGATCAGGGGTGCAGGCTGTGCGCCACGGCAGTCAGGTCACTTAGGATGGTTCTGAAAAATACAGACACCTGGGCTCCAACGCCAGCCCTGCGGATCAGACCCTCTGGGGAGGAGTCTGGGAAACAGCGTCATGAAAAACGTCCCCCAGAAGTGTGACAATAGAATGATACCAACTGACGCAATATGAAGGGCCCAACCTCCCCTATAAAGTTCTCTGGCCAAAGATATTGAATCTGAATCTAACCAAGCTCTTAGAGGCAACTTTCAGTTGTCAGGAAACATGAGGAACAGAGAAAAAGCCAAGTGGCACTATGGGGGAGCCACCGGCCACACTCAGAGTGTGGGACACCCTGCAAGATGATGACGGCCTGAACTCTTCCAAAGCCAACGTCAATTTTTAAGTCAATTTTTAAGTGCGTTAGGGGTGAGAAGGGATGTTTTAGAGTAAAGGGAACTTAAGTGACTATAGCAATCAAAACTGGAAAACTAGATTGAAATCCGTAGCCATGAGGGCATTTGAGAGCCACTGGGGAAACCCCATCATTATGTAGCATTAATAATTTGTTTGGTGATAACGGTGTACGCCTAGGGGTCATCCTTCCATTTTGGGAATGTAGGGGTCAGGATGACTGTAATTTACTTTGAAATGGATCAGCAAAAACAAAATAATGTGTTGGGGAGAGAAACAGGTAAAATGCTAAAAAAAAAAAAAAACACCCAGCTGCACTAGGAGTCATGTATATATATGCACTATACTATTTTTCAACTTTTCTGATTAACAATTTTCATAATAAAACTTTGAAGGAACAATGACGAAAACTCCAACTAACTTATAAGGACTTCTGGACAGAGAGCTACACAGGGCTTGAGCCCACGGCCTTGCACGTTGAAGCGCTGGGCAGTGGCTGGGCTCCTCAAGGCCAGGACATGCCGGACCCCACCCAGGGCTCCAGCCTGGACTTCCAGCCCGGACCGGCCACAGTGCAGCCCGGGCACTGGTACCCGCAGGTGCGCTGAAGCTGGAGCCAGGCCTGGCGGGAGGCGCTGCGGCCACACCCAGGCGCTCAGGGCAATGATCCCACTCCCTGCCTTTCAAGGTGGGTATTTCCACCTGGTTCCCAGGAGGTCTTCTTTGCACCTTGTCCCCCCACGGCGCTGAGGACGCGCAGGTGAAGACAGCCCTGCCCAGCACCTGGACTTCCCCGCTCTATTTAGGGAGGCTCCACCCAAGTTCAAAGCGCTGGCAGCCCCACCCTCCCAGCCCCATTCCACACCCCCAGGCAAGGAGGTCCGGAGCCAGCCTCAGCATCTTCTTTTGCCCTGTCTTCCCCGGGGGTGCTGCCCCAGTCCCCAGTCTGGCCAAGCATTCCTCTGCAGGGTCCCTTCATTCCCTCCTGTCCTTCCTGCCCAAGGGGTTCCTTGCACAGGCACCTGGGTTTGGCAAGTATCTACTCAGCACCTATTAGGAGCCGTGTTCCGGGTCTACTGCAGACCCATGCAGGGCGTCATGAGATATTGCAGCACTCAGAGAGGTGGGTCACTGGTTCTCCACCCTGGCCTCGTGGTAAATGTCCCCACAGAGCTTAAAAATAATGATGCCTGGGACCCACCCCCAGAGCAGGGTATTTAAGTGGTCCAGGAGCCCCCTCTCCTCAGTGGTATCCTCCCTCCCCCGGAAGATTTTAAGGAGCAGGTAAGGTTGAGAAGTGCTGCCCTAAGTCGCAGAGAAGGTCAGGGACCTGCCCACAGCAGGTGGGCCCATGGCTGTCCCTCCTCAGCCTCTGCTCTCCCTCAGCCTCTCTCTCCTCCACCTCCTCTGCTCCCAGCACCCTCCGCCCTTCCAGCTTGCCAGGCTCAAACTCTCCTGCTTTTGCAACCTCTGGCGTGTCCACATCCTCCCTCAGCCGTCTCCCTCCTGTCCTTCCAACACATCTCTGTGTTCGCAGCTGCGGAAGCCAAACGCTCTGAGCCAGCAGCGGCGCGGCGTTCGGGCATGCCCCTGCGCCACACACGGGCAGGCGGCTCACGCCAGCCTCCCTGCCCGTTTCATGTGCCTTCCAAAACACGCGAACATACGTCGGGAAAGGACAAGATCAAAGGTACATTTCGAAAGGAATCCTTCTTCCTGCAACCTACTGCGCTGTCTGGTGACCCCTATCCAAGCCCCAGTCCTCCTGTCCCTGGATTTTCCTGCTCTTATTTTCCCTCCTCCCTGATTTCCCCGTTCAGTTTTCTTAGCCTTGCAGCGGGGCGGGTCTGCTTGCGAGTAGGTGGAAGCGCTCTCTGTAGAGCTGCGGATGCCGACAGATACTCTTGGGGTTCAAGGGAGCAAGGCCTTCCTCCTGCTGGGGCTCCGCACCTTTCTGGGTGCTTGTCCACGGCTACATTTTTTTGTTTGTTTTGGCCCAGGACTTTGCTTTCCCTGCGGGTCTCTGACTTTCCAGAGCCCCCTGTGCACGGCCCTCCTCTCGGAGGGTCCGCCCCACCCGCTCCCTCACCTCCAGTCACTGCGGGCAACCCGGCCACCCCTCCAGGCCGGGCACGCCCCTGCTCCAGCGCTGGGGCCACAGAGAGCTGCGGCATTTTCCGTCTTGGGCCCTATTGACGTTCGTTACAGAAGTAGGTAGGCACCTCTTCCCAGGAAAACACTCCATGCAGAAAACATAAAATCTCTTTCTCTGTCTCTCACACACACACACACATATACAGAAATAGCAAATATTTAAAGTCAAAAAATCCTGATTGCAAATTGCTCTACAAATGGGGTGTGTGTCCAACACAAGGGGCAATGTCAACGCGGGTGAGCTCAGCTCAGGTCCCCTCGGGGGTCACCCGGCCTGAGAGGAGGCCAGCGTCACCATAGGTGGGAGATGAAGTGAGGGGGCACATCTGTCCGCGGGGACAGTCACCGCACAGGAAATAAAGGAGAAGGCGTTCACAGGTGCACACCCGTAGGGAGTAGGCTAAGGTGGGGACATTTATCTGGCTAGAGAGTGGTCAGCAAGGTCTGAGGACTCTGCTAGCTTACCGACTGCCACAGGGAAGGCAGTGAGGGACCCTCTCGCCGGGACACTGAGAATGGCTGTTATTAACAATCACAGCTGACATTGATTGAGCCCTGACTACGTGCCAGGTACCATGTAAAGCACTTTACAGAGAATATATTCTTTAATTTGCCAAAGAACCCAATTTGACAGGTGATGCCAGGTTCAGAAAGGCTCAGTAACTTGTCTGGGGTCATACAGCTAGGAAATGGTGACCCTGGGATGATAGGGGAGACATCCATCAGGACAGGCCTGCAGGAAGTGAACCAGGGGAGGGTGAGGGGGGCGGGGAGGGGAAGGAAACGCTCAGGTCTGTCCTGTTGCTCGGGCTGCTGACTGGATTAGCAGCCCCGTAAAGTCAAACCAGACCTGTAAACCCAGACGCCAGGGCCCTGCCCATTCCTCTTGTCTCTGTTGAACGTTGGCATGGATCTTCTGCTCTTGCGGTCCTCTGCTCGGGGACAAGGCCAGGCCCACACCCAAGGCATCCCCAGGGAAGAGGTGACCTCCTTCTGAGGGCTGGAGGGATTTGCGTGCGAGACAGGACACATGGGTGTGCGTGACCAGACAATTCGAGGTGGCAGGCAGGGGCTTAATGAGACTTCTCCCTAGACACCACGCCCAGGAGATGTTGACGAACATGGGCATTGAGTTCCCAAGAGGGGTCAGAGTAGATGACACACCTGCACCTGCCAGTTGCAAAGCATTTCCCCACGCAGCATTGCGATTAATCCTCTCGACAGCCCTGAGAAGTAGATGCTGTCTCCACTTTATGAATGAGGAAACTGAGGCTCAGACAGGACACCATAAGCCAGGAAGTGGAGGTGGGGCTCGACCCCAAACCCCAAACCTTTGCTATTTTGCCATCTGTCTGGATCCCACCCTCTGGCGACAACCAGTGCATTCCAGCAGAGTGCACTAATTCAGCACCCACTGTGTGCCCTGCTCTGAACTGGAAACAACGGGGAATAACCAAGACATTGTTCAGGTCCTTAGGCTGGAAGAGGGCGAAATCTACCAGGCAGGCCTGCACATAGGGACGGCAGGATGTTAGCAACGGAACAAGCCAGCTTCCAAACTGTCAGGGTAGAGACAGGGAAACCAAGTGAAGGAGGACAGAGAAGAGGGCGGGGGTGGATCATCCACAAGACCTCAAAGGACTGTGCCCTCAGGCAGATTTTATGCCCTGACAGAAAAGGAAGGGGAAGGCACCTCTGAGACACTGTTGTAACATAGAACGCTGGAACCCAAGGGGCCAGGAGGGCAGAAGGCTGGGGCCTGAGGTCCCACTGCGAGTGTAGACCCCCCAGACAGTGAGGTGGGGACCACTGGGGGCCCAAAAGAAGCCCAGACCCTAGGCAGGCTGGACCCCTAGGCAGGAGCCTGGCAAGCTGGGAGGGACCGTGGGGTTCCCTGGTTCAGCATATGGTACGGGGCACAAAACTGAGGCCCTCCCATGGAGCTAAGGGGCCAAAGAACTTAGCCAACGCGCTGTACCACTATGCAGAGGATCAAATCCAAAATCCAACACCTTAACTCACACTAGTCAAGCTTTCAAGAGACCAGTCAGCCTATAGGTTCCTGGGAATTCCCTCCTTTTTCCAGGCCAGAAAGATCTCCGCCTTCCCCCACCAGACTCCCAGATCACTTCCGCTCATGGCAGTCCTGGCTGGTGACACCTGGTGGGAAATCTGACCTGCTTACCTCATCTTCGTCCCTCTGAGCCGCCACTTTGGCGCTTGTGTCCTGTCCTCGGGGGCTCAAGGAGTAGCTGCTTCCTCCTGGAAGGAAGCCCCCAAGTTTCTCTGCTCCCCCATAAGCAGCCTCTGGAATGTGCATCTGCAAGCTACCCCCCCACCACGTTTAGCCCCTCTGCAAGGCCCCCACACCCCACATCTCGTGTGGCCAGAATGGTACTAGAAGAAAGCCCTGGCCAGTGTGGACGGAAGCGGACAGCTGAGCCTGTGACTTCTCAGGTGTGGAGGAATGGAGGAGTCTGTCTACGGGGTCTGAGAAGGCAGCTGGCATGTGGGCAAAGGGTTTCCAGCATATTCACCCCAGAAGCCATGGGCGGTACCTAACCCTTTATAACTACCCCCAGTCCAAAGCCGCCCCGCCTCAGGAATTTGTCTGTCTCCAACCCAGCTAACCTGCCAGGGTAAGAGCGACCGCAGGTGCCCTGCCTGCAAACGTTTCCCAGCACACAGGGCCCCGTGCAGGGGCTGTGGCAACGACACCCAGCCCGGTCCCAGCAGCTCTCGGCCATCGTGCGGCACTGCTGACTCGGAGCTGGTGCTTGGGCTGCAGCGTCTCAATGTGAGGCCCTCCTTAGCCTCTTTGTCTTCCTGGGTCTATCGCGAAGGTGCTGGCGAGCCCCAGTCCCCACAGATAACTCGTTCTCGTTCACCTGTGTGCTCACACCCTCTGCTTCGCGCATGCACACTCACACCTGTGCATGCACGTAAAAGCCAACCATGCAGGGCCATGGATTTCCACTTTGTTGGGATAAACAGAGGCTAACAAAAAAACCCAAAAAACAGCTGATCAAGTTGCCAGTGGAGTAACTATCAATAAGAATTAGGAAAGGAGCCGCCCATTCCCCAAGTGATCAGTGGCCGCACCAGAGCTGGCAGTGGAGCTTGGTGATCTGGCTGGTCTGAGTCCTGATCTCATTGCTACCCACCACTACCCTGGCCCGCTGGGAGGACTCAGCTTCCTAAGTGGGAAAAATGTAAACATCAACTACTTCGAAAAGGCTGTAGGAAGGAATAATTGAAATAATATGGATAAAGCTCTTATCACAGTCCCTGGCACACAGTAGGTGCACAATAAATGGTGGTTGCTATTGATATAGTGCTGATGAAAACCAATGTCATTGCAGGCCAAGCAGTGGTTTACGTGCTTTCCATGTGTTAACTCAGTTAATCCCCCCTAACAACCCTAGAGGAAAAATATGTTATCACCATTGCCATTGGAACGGGGAAACTGAAGCAGAGATCGGCCAAGGTTACCCAGGCACATCGGGGTGGCTGCAGAGCCTGCAGACTTGACCACATGCTCTCCTGTCCTTCTCGGAAGGAGTCAGATGAGAGAGCCATCGTGCATGTGTTCATTCGGTAGCTGGGGACAGAGAAGCAGGCGTGGCCCTGTCTCTGCCCCTCAGGGGCTCCAGCCTCACTGGGTGACAGAGGCCCAACGAGGGAGAGTGATTCACCAGCCTGACAGCCTGAGTGTCCCTGAGCACGAAGATCAGCTGTGCCCGACCAGTCCCTGGTTCCTGACTGCTTCACAGGAGAGGGGATTCAGCTGGGTGACCCACCGATTGGCCACTTGCTTCATTCATTCACATATGGGTGCATTCACTCATTCAACTCAAGCCCCTCTACCCTGGGTGCTCTGGGTTGAACTAGTTGACGCAGAATAATTAAAAAAGAAGTCAGAGGAATCACAGCCTGGTTGCTGAGACAAATAAGACCACAGGCCAAACTGACAAATGAAACGGGCAGGAGAATCTTCTAGATCACGTTTTCCAAATGGGTAATAGTTCCTACTTGGGAGGAAAAGGGACTCTGAGGTTAAATACTTTTGGAAAACAAGTTAAACAAATGAAAAAGGGGTCACCCTGGCAGGGCCTGTCTGTGTAGCTAATATGCTAATGAGCTGCTAATAGTCCAAAGAGCACAGTAAACACCAAGAGGCTGCAAGTAGCCAGTTGAATTTCTAAGTGTATTTGACCCTAGAAGGCTTTCTCAGCAGGACGATGCGGGACAGATGTGTGAGAAGCACACTGTGCTATGTCCCCTTCTGTCTCCCGCTCTGGTCCCAAAGGGTGTCGGGAAGGGCAGGAGAGAGTGAAAGTGAGGCTGGGAAACCCCCAGGATGGTGGCAGCTCTGGGCTGGATTTTGACAAATCCCAGGAAGGTCATGGCCAGGAGGAGAAGGGATGGGAAAGAGTCTTCCAGTGGGGAAAGGAGTCCTGGCGGAGAGACAGCGAAGGCCCAAGAAAGTGGAGTCCGCAGCGTGGATTTGCCCCCAGGGGGGAAGGAGGGCCGTGGGTCTTGAGAATAGCAACGTAAACACAAGAATGCAAATGGGCACAGCCTCTCCGGAAAACAATTTAGCGTCATCTTGTAAAGCACATTTGCACACCCTGCCACCCAAAGTTTCACTCCCAGGTAAGCACCTCCTTGAACAGCTCTCCCTGTGCACTGTGACGTGTGCGTCCATGGACAGGAGACTGAATAGAAAAATTGTACATTCAAACCATGGACTATTATACGACCCTGAAAATGCGCGAACTACGGCAAGATCCAATAGCAATTTGGAACTTAGAAACATAACGCAGAGAGAGCAAAGCACATCACGGAAGACTGCATGCAATATAACACCATTTTTATACTGCTACACAGAAGCAAAATGAAAAATATATTGTTTAGGCATTCTTACTTTGGAAAACTATTATTTTAAACTAATGGAATAAGTATGCAAAACTGGATGTGGAATAAATATGCGAAATTCAGGACACGGTCACATCTGGAGGGAGATGGGGGAGGGGAGGGGAGGAACCCAGGGATGGATGCGGTGGCTTTGGTCATGGTCTAGTCCTGCAGGGGTGTGGCGAGGCCCAGGTTTTCATCATGTTGTTATATCCTATGTATATGGTATGTTTACTCTCTTGTGTGTGCCAAGTGTCATACAATAAAAACTATTTTGTGTTGGTGTGCGGGAGAGCAGCTGGTACCGGGGTAGGTTTGTGCCAGCCATGCCGTGGGCGCACCACCCCTTCTTGGTGACGGCATTCATCCCTTCTCATCGTCTAGCGGGCCCCTCTCACCTAAAGGCTGGATGTACACAGGGACGGCCATCCCTTGGCCAGCCTGCATCCCACCCAGCCTCCGGGACCCCCAGCCAGACCTACTCGCTTACCAGGGCTGACATGGCCAGTGTCTAAGCCACTCACTAGAGCCTCATTAAACCTACACAGATCAGCCCTGGGAACCCCAGTAAACCCCCGGCAGCCACATCTGATTACCCTTCCTTTCCAGAAAACAGGAGGCCTGTGTGGCTATTCCGGCTGAACGGGGCATTAGAACACAAGGTCTGGCCAGAGTCTGCCTTGCCTGTGGCCCACTGAGTCACAGACTTCTGCCCCTCACCCACTTCTTTCTTCAGATAGCTGAATTAGTTGGGACAAAGCTACGTAGAGTATGTGATCTTTCCTTGCTGTGGCCTTTGCTGTTTTGGGAGGAATTCAGATCTTTCTGTTCTAAAGAAGCCTGGCCCAGGCTAGAATATTTTTATAGCCCCAGCTCCGTTGGAATGACCCTCAGAACATCCTTAATTGCTCACTTTCAACACAGTTTCTATGTATTATTTCATTTCATCCTCACAACTGCCCTGAGATCGCAATTTTTAGGGAAGAAATCGAGACTCAGAGATTTTTAAGCAACCACCCACGTTCTAGAGCTATTAAGAGGCACATCTGAGGTCTGTGCCACCGCTGGTTCGGGCCCAGAGCCTGCCCGCTTTCAGGAACTGCGTGCTGCCTCCCGGCACAGAGGCTCGAAGCTCAGAGCTAGCCCTGCTGGGAGGTCACGGCGCAAGGGAAGTGTTGTCCCAGAGAGTGGGACCAGCCGAGCCTGGACTTGAGCTTGCTTGGGAAGGAGCCTGACTCATGAGCTGAGCGCTCAGCGGAGCCACTGACCACACTCCTGCAGCCCTCGGGCTGACGCTGAGGCTCCCTAGCGATACCCTCAGGGAGCAGAACCCTGCCTCGGGGGCTGCCCTTGGCAATGCAAGACAGATGCACGTGCAGAGGTAACTAAGAATACTAGAAAATGTGTGACAAGTGCCAGTTTGTCTTCCTGGGAGTGCCACACGGAGGCCACAAGGTGACTCTGAACAACGTCCTTTCCTCCCACTGCCTGGCCTTGAAGACCCACTGTGTTCCCCATGCTGTGCCTGGTGGTGTGGGTTCGAAGGTGATCCAGACCTGGCCCAGCCTGCAGGTGGCTCCCAGCCTCCACGACACAGACGCACCTGGAAGGGGCTTAGCTGGGGCCGGGGCACCAAGCGGAGGCTGAACAAGGGACACAGTGCCTGGACAGCGCTCTGAAGACTGGACAGGAGTTCATGGTCAGTCCACAGGAAGGCAGGGCAAGCCCAGGGGCTTGGGGACGCGAGGCAGAGCAGGAACAACACATAGCCCAAAACACAATTAATGATGGCAAAGCGTGTAGATCACTCACTGTGTAGACGCCAGACCCTGTGTCAGCCTCACGTGTGTTACATCCTTTAATCCTCACAGCAGCCCTCGTGACCCATTTTACAGAGAGAAAACTGAGGCTCAGAGAGGTTAGAGTCACCAGGATGTGAAGGCAGAACCATCCATCTAGACCCCACTGCTGCTGTCGCCCGAGCCCCACACTCTCACCTGTGCGCGTGAAGGGGGCCTCCGCGAGCTGGGGGCGGGGCAGGGAGGGGAGCGGGCTGGAAGCGGCGGGAGGAGCCGGTGCAGACAGGGTCACATCCGCTGCCTGAGTGCTCTCCTGCTCAGACGGTCGAAAAGTGACAAAACTGACCAAACAAGAAGGAAGAGCCTTTGAGGATGAGAAAGGATAAAACGAGCTCCACGTTTAACAAAAAGGGACTTGAAGGCAAGAGTGCCCACACGGAGATGAAGCTGGCGGTGTCGCTGATGCGGAAGGAAGTCAACCTGCGGGGGTAGGAACGGATGCCGCAGAGACGGAGGACACAGGGCTTCAGACCGTCGTGGAACCTGTTTCCCACCCTCGTCCCAGGACCCGGCTGCAACATCTATAGGACCCGGGCAGATACTGCTAAACGACGGCTCCTCTGCCCTGTGCCCACTGTTTACGTTTCACGTCGGGTTACCTGTCAAAGGTCATATATTCAATCACGCTGGTTGAGCGGTACACGTGCAAGTTGGGTAGTGGCCTGCATGTATGTGATATTGTAAAATACATGTTTGGTCTTCGATGTCTTAATGTCTTTTTGTGTGCTAGTGAGCTGACTGGTGGCTGGCAGCCCCTGGGTAGCTTCAGGAGGGGGGCTGGTCTCCAGGAAGACTTGGCAGGATTAGAGGGTTGGACTTGCAGATCCACCCTGCAACCTCCCGGGGCTGAAGGTTGGGTTGATCACCAATGGCTAATGGTTTAATCAATCATGCCTACGTAGCGAAGCCTCCATAGAAAGGACAGGGTTCCGAGGGCTCCCAGATAGCTGAACACGTGGAGGTTCCTGGAGGGTGGTGCCCTGGGGAGGGCAGGGAAGCTCCACACCCCGTCCCCTACCTTGCCCCACGCATCTCTTCATCTGTGTCCTCTGCAATAAACTGGTGAACGTGTTTCCCTGAGTTCTGTGAGCTGCTCTAGCAGACTAATGGAAGCCAAGGAGGGGGTCTTGGAAACTCCGGTTTATAGCCGGCCAGAGCACAGGTGAAACCACCTAGGCTTGCAATTGGCATCCGAAGGTGGCCCTGTCTCCAGGTGGAGAGTGTCAGACCTGGTTTGGACTGGAGGACATCTAGCTGGTGTCTGCTGCAGAGCTGCCTGCCTGCTTGGTGTGCAGGGAAACCTGCCCACTCACATTTATTTGATTGCAGAAGTCATCTGTGTTGACTGTTGAGGGGTAAGAGCCGAGGAAAAACAGTTGGTGTTTTTTCCTACGCAGATGTTACACTTCAATTACAAAGGTAAAAAAAAAACCATTTTACCCTCCTATCTTGGCAGAATACCTCGCTCACCACCTGGAAGGCTAGGTTCCCCACGGAGTTCACCCCAGAACATGGCGGCATGGGGGAGCTGGCCCCAGGCTGCAGCCTGCTCATCCCCGCTGCATCCCACATTGACACCCCAACCTCCCAGCTCCACCCCGGTCCTGCAGGTGGACTCCCCTGACCCCTCTCTGCCATGAGTAGTGCAGCCTGCCCCAGGGTGAACCCCGGGCAGAGGCCTGCACTGCCCAGAAGTAGACGCACGGCCATCTGGGCAAGAAACATCAAGGACCTGAGTCCCCAGAGCGAGGCTGGGGTGAGTGGGGTGGGCGTGGGCTCTAGAGGGGTACGCCCTCTTGGATCCCAGACTCTGTGCACCAGGGCGAAGGACACAGCGGCAAGACACCAGAGGAAGGCCCTCTAAATCTCTAAATCGGAGAGCCGGGGGAAGGACCCCACTTGCCCTGGCCCGAAGGCAGTTCTATGGGTCACAGGACTTGAGAAAGACACGGAGAAGCTGAAGAGAGATCAGAAGAGGAAGAACAGGTAGTTAAAAGGCATAGAAGCTGGGTCATCTGGGAGGGAATATTCCAGAAAAGGCTCAGGGAAAGAGGCACCCTGGTCCTCAAAAGCAAACTGAAAATCTACAGCCATGTTCATGTCCCCAGAGACCAGACAAGAGAATCTGGGCCTGGACTAAGTCGGGAAAGACTGCAGTCAGACCTGAGAAGGGACTTCCTGGCAGTCAGGATGTGCCATGGTGTCACTGAAGGGCTGTGAAGCCTGGTGGGCCTGGCTGCAGGCAGCTTGTGTGGCGACTGTGGCTCTGCGACTTTCCAGCTGTCGAGCCTCTGGCAGCAGAGTGGCTATTTCAGGGCCTCAGTTTCTCATCTACAGAATGGGGATAACAAGACCATCTGCCTCCTGGAGATGTCGGGAGAACGAGCTAACGCGTGTGCTTTGTTTCCGCAGTGCGCACGACATCTGGCACAGCATAAACAGGAGTCACTGGCTGGCCACTAAAGCCTGCCCACCTGCACCCTAGCTCCAAACTTGCTTGGTTCTCTGAGCCTCAGTTTTCTCACAGGTAAAATGGGGACGAAGGTGCTAATGCCGTGGGGCTGCTTTAGCTTCGAGGACACTGCTGAGGTCATAGATGCATCCTTCCTGGTGCCGAGGAGGGCTCTGGGCTCCCCTACAGATGGAGGACCACCTGTCTGGAGCTAGACTTTCTCCCCCCAGCCTGCTGCCCGAGGGCAGCAAGGAGGTGACAAGCCAGTTGGAGCCGAGGGGACGCCTTGCTGGCTGCGTGGGCAAGACTGGCCTGGCCTCCCTTGCTGGCTACTGCCCTCTGCTTCTCCTGGACGCTCCATCCGCAGATGGGGGCTTGGCACCTCCCAGGCCAAGGCAGAGCACCTTTTAGGGTTTGCTGATGGAAGGGCCTGGCTGGCAGCGAGGGACCCCGGTGCTTGTCCTGTGTGGTCTCGGGCCCGGCCACCCTCTGCTCCACTTCCCCCTTCTCCACGGGCAGCCTTATAGGGACAGCAGTTGTCACAATGGCTGCTGGGGCCTGGGAGCAGCCCAGCTGGAGGGAGGGTGAGTGCCACCTGGGCACCGCTGGCTTCCAAGGCCAGGGGAGGCGGGAGGAAGCGGATGTGAAGGGAGCCGGGGGAAGAGGAAGCCACACTCAGCACCCAGGAACAAGAGAGATCCCCAGGAGGAGGATTAGGTACCAACTTCGGGTTTGGAGTGAAGTGGATCATGGAAGAAAGAAAGACGGTAACTTCCTCGGAGACTCTGGAGAAAGCTGACGATATAGAAACAGAAAGAAACTGACTGCGGTTCTCACAATTCAGAACTATCCAGCCAGGGCCAACTGCCCGCCAGGGCAATACTTATTTTGCTTTTTAATTCATGTGTGCCTTGCCTTGTTCCAGAAAGAATAAGTGCTGACAGCAAATGTTTATTCCAAAGACAACAAACATTTACTAAGCACCCACTGTGTGCAGTCCAGGCCCAGAGAAACCAACATGCCTGCTCTGCAGAAGCTTATGACACTAAACCCATTGGATTAAATAACAAAATAAAAACAGAAACATGGGTTGGAGGGAAAAGAGGAAAAAAAAGTCAAGGTCAGCACAGGTGCGAGGATGGAGCTCCTAATTCGACTCGGTTTCCTCACAGTCAGGACATGAAGAAAAACGTACTTTATCAGAAAGAAGAAAACATTTCCTGGGGAGAAATAAAGCTGAAGGTCGCATTGTCCAAGTCAAGTGACAACTTGGCCATATCAGAGATTCCAGCACAAGAATTGGAATCGGGCGAGAAGAAGATTTTGCCCAATTGCTTTGATGCACGTGTGTGACAGAGACCAGATGCAAAGAAGAAAAAAGGGCTAAGCAGAATGATGACGCTGAGAGCTGCAAGTAATCTGAGAAGTCATTTACTCTGTCTCCTTCCTGTTTCACAGGTGAGAAAACAGGCCCAGGAGGTCACCCTGCTATCCCAGGGGGAACAAAATGCTCACATGGCCACCACTGCCAGCAATGCACAATCCCAGCTTGAAGACGGCCTGGAAACTTATGGAGTCCCCAAGTAAGAGATCTCTCGGAGGTTCATACCCCGTGTCAATAAACCCAAAGCAGCAGCCTTCAAGTTGAAGGTCATGTACAATCTTGCCTCAAAACCATCCTTTGGGGAACAAGGTAGAACACACATAGGTAACTTCTTACCCCCAAATAAGAAGTTCATAACGGAGCCTGAACAGTGGTAGAAGGAAAAAGGCTCTGAGCTCAACAGGACACGGATCAGAGCTGTCCCACACCATGTCCGGCCAATTGCAATCTTAGAACTCCCTGGGACTCCTGAGCGTAGCGCGAGCTGGTGAACGTGGAGGGAGAAACACGCAAACAGGAAACATTCGCAAATACAGCTGGGGTGGAAAAAAGAAACCTGGGGGAATTGACAATGTGGAGACAAGGCTCATCTCAGCGTCTGGGACAGCAGCCTGCCCGGGTCGAGGGTCCCTTCCGCCTTGGGAGACCCTCTGAGGGCCCTCCCCAGTTCACGGCTGTTAGCCACATGACCCGAGCCGAGTGGGGTCTGAGCTGAGCAGACTGACCCTGGCCAACAGGGACAGGGTTGGGCTGCCTTTTAAAGCCAGAGAGAGGAGGTGGAAGCATTTCAATGGACAAGCACAGAGGTCGTATTCCAGCTGAAGTGGGAGGTTGGAGGGCTCCAGGGGAGTTACGAAAGGTGCATCTGCGTAGGTGGGTAGAGACCAAATCCCAGGGAGCCTCAGTGCCAGACAGGAAGTGGGGAGCCACTGGAGGTTTTAGAGCAGGGGAGTGACACCCTCAGAAATCCACGTTGTGAAGATGCGTGGTGGGGAGCTGGGTAGGAGGCGGGATGCGTGTTCACTGGAGTCATGAGCCCCTATTTGCATTCCTAATGGGCCCTGCGAGATTGGTTTTCCTCGCTGGCCCAGCTGGCTCTGGCAGATAAGTGGGGCTCTGTGCCCAGGGGCAGGTTCCGTTGGTCCCGTTGCTCCCATCCCCCTCACCAACGCACGCACGCACACATTCAGTCCTCCCAGTTTTCCCAGCCCAGCTTGACGGAATGGCCTCTGCCTATCTCCTGGTTTGCCAGGCCTTACCCCAGCGCCCAGAATTCCCCGATGACCACAGCCCTTGGAAGAGCCCCTTCACTGCCGACCCTGCACCCCATCCTCCTCACCTCCACCCACATCTCCTGCCATTGTGTCCCTGGTTGGAAATCCCACTCTGGGTGTAGCTCAGCTGGGGTCAGGCCTGTGGTCTCTGCACCAGGCCTGGGGGACCACCAAGCCCCACGCCATGAGCTGTGAACCTGGGCGTACCCCACGGCCACTCGGCCTCAGAGCTGAGGCCTCTGCTCCCTCTCCCAGGCGCTGCCCACTGGGCGTCACAACCCCTCCAGGAAGGAGCTGAGAACAAGAACTCCTCTGTCCAGTCCCGTTTCTTACTCTTCTACAGGAATTACCAGCTCCTCAAGCTCGAAGCCTCAGAGGGTCCTCCTGGGTCCATTCTTAGCACCCGAGTAAGGACTGGATCTCAGTTCTCTTTCCTAGGACAAGCAATGATAGGCGGCATCTCTGGAAAGAACTCAATGCTTCTCAAAGTGCTTCCACAAAGATTATTCCCTCTGAAGCTCTGAACAGCCCTGCAGGTAGGCAGGGCAGGCGGTTGTGTTATGATAGTTGTCCATTTTGCAGATGAGAAAACTGAGGCCCAGGAGTTAGAGACTCATCCACAATCTTGCAGCTGTTTGAGTGTAAAGGTTAGTGCCCTACACCCCCCATCCTGCCCTGAGATCAGCCTCAGTGACCATCCCCACCAGGCACGGATAATCCAAATAGCTGGGTGACCTGAACACAAAACACGGCCCATGGGATTGAGATACGGGAGCTAGAAGTCCCTGGCCAGCAGCTCCTCTGACTCTCCTGTTTACTGAGGCCCAGAACAGTTACGGGAGTTGCCTAACATCACACCACAGCTGGCGGCAGAGCCAGGTCTCTGGTCCCCTAACTCCCTGCCCAGAAGCCTCCCATCCCGTCACCCTGCGCCCTCACGTCCCAGAGCCCCCGCTGCGTCCCCATCCTTCCCCTAGCTGTACCGGTGTGCCTGACATTTCTGGAATTCACTCCGCACACATAATGAGGCCATTTTGAGAAGGCCCGCCTCAGGGGGAACCAGAGAGCCGTCTAGTGTCCCCATCCTGACCCCTGCCAACCCCTCCCGGCTGTACAAGCCACGCTGCAAACAGATAAACAGACGCTATCGGCCCCGGCGACTCCACCCCCGCCGCCCCGCACCTTTCCAGCCCCGAGAACCAGCAGTGAAGCATTTGGGTTTCTGAGCCTCCATGCAGGCTGTACAGGAACTGGGACGCCTTAGAGAGGTGTCACCAAGCAGGTCGCTGCGTGGCTCAGTGTTCACAGAGGGAATGCAGAGAGCAACACGGCAAGAGACTCGACAGAACAAGGACTCTCGTCAACAGCACAGAAGTGATGTCAGCTGTAGCCCGTGGAACCGTGTGACTCCCTGAGATGCTGGTTTAACATGAGGACACACGGCCAACCCCACCTGCAGAAGCTCGGTGGGTCTAAGGTGGCCACTGTGCTCACAGAAGACAGACAGGTAGCTAGTGCTGAAGAACTGGGTTTGAGCCCCCGCGGCCCACTGAGAACCAAGCAACAGAAAAGGGGCGAACTTGAAGGCAGGCCCTCAGAGGCAGCGGGAGGGCAGGGCGCTGGAAGGAACATGTGGAGTTGCCACACTCAGAAGATTCTAGACACCCTCTTCTTGGGGTTAGCCATTCCCTTGCCCAGAAGCAGGGAGGGGACCTGTGATCTGTCCCAGCAGTCCCGTTTTCCAGCCCAGTCTCCAGCCAGACATCTCCCTTGGCGGAGTCACAGGAGATGGGACTGGGGTCTCTTTCCTCCTTCCCACCTTCTCCATGCCCAGAGGCTATTCCACTCCCTGGCCTGGCCTCTCACTGAGGACAGGGAATTCCCTCCCTGGCAGCGGGAGAAAGGACCCTGCTGGAGCTGGGACAGCCAAAGGGACAAGGCCTGGAGGGGGAGGAGGTAGAGCCTCTCCCCTGCCGACTCCCCACACATACCTCCACCCCCCAAAGAATGTAATTAAGCAGCAGGCCTCTGCCAGGAGCCAGGCTTTCTGCCTTCCGTCTATAAATCACCTTCTGAATCATCTCTCAGCTCCTAGAGGAGCAACTTCTGCTCAGGCTGCTCCAGGCGGCCCTGGTGCCACGCCCCCGGAGAGCCTGCCCCCTCACCCCTCCAGGGCCCAGCTGGGAATGGCAGTGGCTGCAAGAGTCCAGCAGACTCTGGGGTGGGGAGAGGCTCAGGGGACACTCCAGTGACCCTCTATACTCTGCCCTCTCCTCCCTGGGCAGGCAAGAACTGAAGTTAGGTTAGCCTGGCCTGGCTCCTTCAACTCAAGAATAAAACCACAGGCTCTTGGTCACCAATGCCAAGCATTACGGGGCAAATTGGCTCTGGAGATCAGGAGAAAAACAGAGCCAGGTGGGGCTAATCTGGGAGGGCTTCTTGGAAGAGACAAGTTTGGATTCAAGACTTAAATGAGCCAACAGTTTGCAGACAGGGGTGAAAATAGCTAACATTTACATAGTGCTTCCTGTATGCCAGGCATATTCTAAGAGCTCTATGGGTATTCACTTGTTTACTTTTCACAGCAACCCTGTGTTGCTGTGAGGTAGAAGCAATCACTGTGCCTATTTTACAGATGGGGAAGCTGAGGCTTGGGGAGATTAACTTAGCCCGAGTTACCCAGGTAGTATGTGGGAAAGCTAGATGTGAATGCGGACGGCCTGACTGCAGAGGAACGCAAGTGTTTGAGGGTGAGGTGTGGAAGTGCGAGCAGATTGGCGTGGCTGCAGCTTTGGGATTTAGGTCAGATGGGGCTGCAGAAATGACGGGGTGGACTGTCTAAGGCAGGTCTGGAATGTCTGCCGTGGAGGATCCTGCGTCACAGCAATGAATTGAGTCCCTGGCATAGACTCTGAGAGGCAGAGGGGACCCTTCAGTGTGGTCAAGGTAAATGAAGCCCAGAGAAGGAAAGGAACTTATCTCAGGTCACACAGCCAGTCAGTGGTACCCACTCAGAACTCAGACACAGGTCTCCTTGTGCACAGCTCTAACCATTTCCCAACACATGAGCTAACATGGATGTGCAGATGTACTATCAGGATAGCCCTAACCTTCAGGAGATGGCAGTAGGGTTAGGCATACCTCCTCCCCCAACTGGGGTAGAGAATGTCTTTCCCTCCTTGGTGACTTTAGAGGGACTCTGTGGCTCACATCAGGGTGGGTGGAAAAGGTCCTCCTCACCCCTGAGTCAACATATTCTGAGGCCAGAAAAATCTTCCCTTTTCCCACTCTCCCTAGAAGGGTCTGTTAGCTGCATCCTCCTCTGACAAAAGTCACATCTCCTGCCCTGTCCCCAGGCTCCCTGTCTTCTGCCCAGAATGAGGAGAGACCAAGTTTGGAGAAACCCCCAGGGCCCTAGCTCCCTTCCTGCACCCTGTTCCCAGGCTACCTTCTCAATTTTACATCTCCAGAGTACCAGGGACGTTTATTAACATTAAGTCCCTCAGTGAGCAGGACCAGGGATGCTTGGCTGAGTCTCTTCTTTGCGGATTTCCACTCAGAGGCCTCTCTGGTCTGTCTCAGTTTCTCCTTCATCAGGGATTGAGCATAAGCCCAGGTGCCAGCGTGTGGGCACTCTCAGGGTCTGGCTGGGTTTGTCACTGGGGAGGCTGCAGCGCATACCTGCTGCAGGACTTGGCCCCAAAGTCCAGCTCCTGCCTCTTTTACCCCCCACCCCCCTCCAAAGGTCTTCCCACCAGGGCAGGATTAATTGCAGGGCAGACATCCCAAACCGGAAGCTCTCAGGATCCCTGGGGAGGAGGTGGGGGTGATGCTCAGACTCCACCCATCCATCCCTCACCTCTTGGCCCCAAAGCTGTTGATAAAATGCTCTAAGATTCTGGGAGGACTTTTCCTGACAGCTGCCCCCTCCCCCATGCCTTCCCCCCACACATTAAAGCAGGTTCTTCCAAGGACATCACTCAGCTCAGGCTCCCGGAATTATTATAATGTTTGACCTGTTTTCTTCTCTTTAAGCAAATGTGATCCCATCAGAAGAACACCAACAGATCAGCCACAGAGGCTGCTCCCTTTGGACGCTCAAGCCCCACCCACCACGGGGGCGGAGTGAGCGGGAGGGCTGTTAACTCACTTCCAGGAGACCTGGATGAATTTCCCTGCCACATTCCCCCCAGGTAAAGGGCTGCCCTGGAAGAGAGACCACCCGGTGAAAGCCTGGCCATCCGTTCTGGTATCTGCCCATCTGTCTGTCTGTCTGTCTGTCTGTGGGATCAACAGCCTCCAGCCAGCTCAGCTCCTCACCAGCCCCAGCCAGCCCCAGCCCCAGCCCAGCCGGCTGTAATTCCTGCCTGCTACAAGTGTTAACACCTGGCCTGGGGCCTTCCTCCCCCGCAGTCTCCAGGTGCCTCCCTGGGCCCAGCCCACTGACCCCACTGGGTTTGACTGAACATGTTCACAAGCCTCTGAAAGGCGGTAGAGGTGGGAGTGGGTGGGGGAAGCAGCAGACAGATGGGGAAACTGAGGCAGGTCTTAGGACAGGCGCTTGAGTGGGAGGATGGGTCCCACGATGGTGGATGGAGGACTCAGGTGTCCTATTTCCCAGCTCCCTGCCCATGTCCTCTGCAGAACACTTTCACCCACGCTGTGAGGCAGGGCAGGCTGGTGATCCCCGAGTGCAAGGTGAGGAACCTGGCCCAGGTGCGTGAGTCGCTGGTCCTCAGTCACACAGAGGTGCGGTGAGCTCCAGCCCCCAGCACGGGCCCCTTCTACTGGAGTGCTGGGCTAGGCCCTAATAAGATAGGTTCATTTTTCTTCCAAGAAGGAGAAGAAAGACAAGTTTCTCCACCAGGAGCTATCTGGACTGACAAGGAGAGTTCTAGAAATCAGTGCTGCTGCCACTGCTTCCTGTCCCAGCTCTGCCACTACCTGGCTGAGGGGCCCTGGAGCACAGCACTCCATCCAGCAGCAGGGGCTGCCGTCTGGCCAGTGCAGGCTGCTGGGGTGGAGGTGCCCCCCTTGAGGGTGGCATGGACAGAAACCCCAGCTACGTGAGTCCCATGTGAATCCCTCCTGGGGAATGTGTGAGCTGGGTGGGCCAAGGAGGGCAGGCCCGGCTGGGCTCAGATGCTAAAAGACCTGGAATCTGACTGCCTGGGGGCCAGAGTGGGATCAGAAATCTGAGGCCCATCCACTCTCCAGCCCCAGCCCGGCCTGGCCCTGTGAAGGTGACTCACCTCCACCCCAACTCCAAGACCAAAGAAAAACGACCTCAGAGAGGAGGGCCAGTGACTACAGTCCCCAGGCAGACAGGACAAGCTGGTGCCAAGCAAGGCTCTGCCCCCGCCCCTCAGCTTGGGATCCCAGGTCAGCTGTGCTCCCTGCAGACACCTTGTGAGACCTTTGCTTCCTGCCTGACCTTCCCTCCAGGACCAGAGCTGCCCACCGACCTCAGCTCAGGTGACACTCACACCCACAGGGCACATGTCTGCAAACACGGCCACAGGCATTCAGCCACGGCCCCTGACACTTGGGGACGGGATCCCAGGCAGACCCAGACCCAGCGCTCACACAGCTATGGACAGGAGGCTCACTCACACTTAACAAGCACAATCAGGTCACGGCCATGAGCACTGATACTCATGCACAAAGACATCTGTGGGGCTTTCCCCTCATACTGTCACGAAGGCATGCACGCGCACGCACACGCACACGCACACACACACCCCACACTCTCATGCCCAGTCATGAACACAGTCAAGCCCGGCGTCACAAACAGACACCAGCGCTGACCTTTGCATGGGCAAAGATACTTCTGGACTTGTCTCTGTCTCACGCACACACTCACACACACATCCCAGAATCTTCCCCTTGCTGACGCTTGTATGCAAAGACACAGCACACCCCGTCACAGCTGTGGCCCAGGCACGCCCACAGGATTTCACAGACACGGCTGCCCAGTCGCAGGCACGAGCACTTCTGCACACAGAGACACACTAGCGTACAGGCGACACCTCGTAGGGTCACAGATCCAGAAAACACACACATGCACAGGCAACCACAGGCAACACGCACATGGCACACTGAGACCTGCCCACCCCCACATCACACACACACACACACACATCTCTCCTCAGCTCAGACAAAGCAGCATCCCTGTCCCCCCCACCACAATTCCCAAACAAGCCATGTGTGTAGCATTACATTAGGGCCAACGTCTCCACCTTCCAGGTTTTCCCAATGTTTCTTTCTGTTGAGTGGTCCTCATCTAGAGGCTCCCCAAGGCGCTGTTTCACACCAGAACCCCCCACCTACCCACCGGCACTGGCCCAGGAAGTGCCCTCCTCCAGTTCATAGGGCAGGGGAGCCTGGTCTCTCTTCCTTGGTCCCTGCCACCCATGGGGCTCCAAGCCTTTTCTTCCCACCCCCAACACCCCTGTGAGGGTCCCTGCAAAAGCAAAAGCAGCATGGCCTTGGCCGGGGAATGGGAAGAGGGTCAGGAATGGCCAGTGAGGCAGGACTGGTTTCAGCAGCAGCTCTCTCCACCCTCAGCTGGCAGAACCCCCGTCCCGAAATCCCTGGCTGCCCTGCCACCCGTCACCCAATGGACTTCTTTATGACAAGGCCTCAGGCCAGCCTGACCTCCCAGGGAAGGGCGGGCTGGGCAGAAGAAAGGCCTCTCCTTGGTGTCTGTCCTGGGAGCAGCTCCCAGCACCCTCTGAACAGAGACCCTTGGTCGTGCCCTGCCCCTGCCCCCGTCTCTCCCTGGGGCCTCCAAACATCCAGACACAAATGCTGCCACCTCCAAAAACCTGGAAGGAAGACTCTCTCGGGGTGTGGCCCCCAAATCTTGCTGGCTCTGCTTCCCCTACCCCGGGCTCTGGGGTGGCAAGGCAGGCGGAGCGGGGGCCTGCAGGCAGGACCCGGTAGGTACTTCCCTCTGACTTTCACTCCAGGGCCCGCAGCCACGCTTCTTACTCACAGATCCCAAATTCTCCCTCCTCACCTCCCACCCCCAGGCCGAGGCTCTCCTCCATCCAGGAGGGGAAGATTCTTTAATTAAAGTTTTCCAGAATGCAGGGGGCTGGAGACTGGGGAGAGGCGGGGTGTAATTTAGAGAACTGGTTTCAGTGTGCCCTCCCCTCTGGCCCCTGGGACCTGCGGAGGGCGGGGGAGTGGTGATGGGGCCGCTTGCAAAACAAGGGGGCTCCCTGGAGCTGGGGCTCCCAAGGGGCTGTTGATCCCTCACCCAGTCCCCCCACACGTGCTCAGCCCCCCCAACCCTGCGCCTGGCTTCCCAGCCTCGTTTACTAAAATGTCTTTTGTATCCGCATTTCTCGGGAACGGAATTCTCTCCCTTTCTCCTTAGTCCTCGGTTTTCCAAAAGGAACGAATGTGACATAGGGAATGGGATTTTGGTCAAAGAACAACAAGCCTACCCCTCCTAAACAACTACATTTTCAAGGAACCCCCCTTTTGCCAGAATGGGCAAGCAAGAAATAAATCAAAGCCGAATTCAATGGCATCTCGGATCAGCAAATACCATATTCACTTGAGAGGCTCAAGATTAATCTAGAGCAGAATGGGGAGAATCTGATGAAATCCTCCCCACGGTCCCCTCTGCCCCGGGAGGACCCCTAAAGCTGGTGGGGTCTGAAATATGATGGCAGAGGGGGTTATTGTGGGCAAATCTCTTGATGGAGGCGCAGGCAGAGGTGGGGTGGCAATGAAGGAACAGGATGATTTTGCCCGTGAAGACCCCAAAATGGAGAAGAGGAGTGGCTGGGCCCCAGGGACAGCGCTGGATTTCCAGAAACCCAACTGCGAGCAAATGGAGGGTCTTCCCGGACCTCCGGATTGGGACGGGTGGAGGGTTAGGATCTAAGAATAAGAGACCTGAGACGGGAAAGTCCTCCAGCCTCTGCAGCGGGAAGCAGGGAAAATGGTGATTATCCGAGAAGCCAGGAGTTGGATTCTGAAGGCGACACCAGCAGAAAATCCAGGAGGGGTGGGCGCGTGGGGGGCTGGAGGGAGGCAAGGAGAAAGGAGCCCCAGCCCTGCCGCAGCCCACCCCCTGCCCGCGCCCCCCACCTTCCCGGACGCGGCCGAGAAATCGGGCCTCGGGCAGACAAGAGGCGAGTCTTACCACCAAATTGGGTAGCCGGCGAGGACCCTGGTGCCACCGAGCAGGAGGCCGAGGAGCAGCCCGAGCAGGTGGGGCTCCATTAGAAGCGGCGCCGAGGAGGAAGTTTGCCCGCGACCATGAAGAGGGGGAGCGACGCCCCCAATAGTTGGAACAAAGTCCACTTGAGATTGGAAATGACTTTCGGGCTTGGCAGAAGCGCACCTCCACCCGCAGCCGCCCCCCTCCCGAGCCAGCGCGGAGCAGCCGGGTTTGAGGATGTCAGCGAGCAGCCAATCAGCGCCCGCGGCCTAAGGTAAGAGATGAGTCTGTAGTTCAGCCTGTCAATCACGCGCCCCTCCCGCCCGGCCCACAACTCGGGCTCCGGGAAGGGCATCGCCCAGCAAACTTGGGCAAAGCCCGCGCCCCGGACACAGTGAAGACCTGGGGGTACACGGCAGGCTGGACCCTCTGCCGGCCCGGGCTCGCCGCGGCCCCCGCCGGCCAGGTTTAGGCTTTGACCCGGGCGTCCACGTAGTGACGGGTTGGCATTCATGGGTGGCTCCTTTTCTGCCGGGGACCGTGACCCCTTGGGACGTGGGCTCGTGAGGAATCGAGAGGAGATACCACAGGGAGGTTTCCAGAAGCCCTTCTCGGGCAGGTCAGGATCAGGGGATTGGGAAATGCAACCCCTCCCAGCGTCCAGCCTCCGGAGCCCGCGAGCCGGCCCTCGCCCCAGCCGCAGGGGTCGCCTCCCGGGTGTCCCAGAGGCGCGCGGAAGAGTCCGCGGAGGCTCGAAGGTCTGGAGGCGGGCGGCGCCGAGGGACAGAGCCCGGTGTCATTTGAGTCTTTTGTCAGGGATCAGATCGGTATCGGGACCTCCTGCTGCCTTTGCATTTCCTGCAACTGACACCAGCGGCCAGTTGCATTTCCTGCTCGCGGAGTCGGGTCACTTTCTCCTCCTCGCGGGGTATAGGCCCGACCTCGGCCCGGGTCAGAAGCACCACCCACAGCCCCATTTGGATCTTGGGGTTGAACCATTTGGGGCCAGTGAAAAGCAGCAAGCCCTGGCTGACAGCTGAGGTTCTCGGAGGACCTTGTCGCAGGACCTCTCAATGCTGACTCTCCTGCCTGAGGCCAGGGGACCTTCTGCTGATGAGGAGCTCCAACCTGGGGTTTGGTGATAAAACCCCTCGCCCTGCGTGGACACCAAATGCATCTAAATACCCCAAGCCCTCCCCATAGGAAAAGGGTCCTTTCAGGACCCCTATGGGTTTTTTTCTCTCCTCTTTCTCTCCAGAGCCAAGGATTTAGGTCTCAGCCCTGAGTGGTACCAAGATCGTGGCCAGGTTTGGGGGGAACTCGCCCTCTGTCGCCTGTGCATCTCCCCTCAGCCTCCCTCCTGGGCCACCCGGAGCGCCGGGGCTCTGGAGCAGCCCTGGCCTGGGTGAAGGAAGCCAGGCAGGTGAGAGGGGGCCAGGACCGCTGTTGAGGGAACTACGCAGAAGGGTCTGAGAATGAGCCCACCGGAGTTGGGCCGAGCCCTGGAACGGCGGCTCCCTGCTAGGTGGAGGCCACAACTAGAGGAAGGGCCACGCCAGGGGGCCAGACATTCCTGGCCTTTGATCTGCGCAGCCCGTACCCGCAGCTCGATCCGCTGCCCCTGCCGCCCGTGAGCCCTCGCCGCGCGCGGCTGCTGCAGGCGCGGGAAGCGCGGGGAACCGGCCCCCGGGGCACCAAGGGTCGGGAGAGCCGCCTGGGCTTGTCACCGGCTTCTGCCGCGTTCCTAGCCCGGTGCTCGACTGGAGGGGGTGGGGTGGGGGGAGAGATGAAAGAGAGCAGGCAAGGGAGGAAAGGGAGAGACAGAGACACTGAGAGATAGAAATTGAGAAAGCGGGGAGAAGTGAGGAGAAATAGCCAGAGCAACCCCTGGGAGGAGGAAAGGGAAGAAAGGGGCAGGGCGAGAAGGCCAAGGAGCTGCAAAGCGAAGTGAGATCTCGAACCTGCGCCTACAGATGACCCCACCTCCTGTTGGGCTGGTTTGGGGCACCCTGTTTCTGATTCACCTGGAAAGGGGGTTGCAATGGATTGGTCAAGAACCAAGGCTCTGGAAGTGGAAAGCCCACCCCCCCCCATCATGGACAGAGGCCTGCTAGGTCCTACTCAGAGTGCTGTCCTATCCATGGGCCTCCTTGGTGGTTTTCTCATCAGAATTGCCTGCTGGAGCTCAAACCCTGTCCAACAGCTTGGGGAGTCCCAGAGCCTCATAATCATCTTTCCAAGAGCTGGGGAGAGCTACCTTCCCTGGCCACCCAGACACTACAGTGGATTCAGTGTGGTAGGGCAGTGGGGCCTGGACTTGATGGCCTCTTGGGGTCATTTCAGGCAGTGGTCCCAAACCTTTTTGGCACCAGGGACTGGTTCACAGAAGTCAATTTTTCCACGGACAGTGGTGGGGGTGGGGTTGGCCAGAGCTCAGGCGGTGATGTGGGGGTGGGGAGCCGCTGTAAATACAGATGAAGCTTCACTCATTTTCCCGCTGTTCACCTCCTGCTGTGCAACTCCTCCTTTCTAAGTCTCAATGGAAGACAATTTTTCCACAGATGGGAGAAGGGGGATTGGGGGCAGCAGAGCTCTGCAGCCCAGTCCCTAACAGGCCTCGGACCAGTATTGGTCCATGGCCCAGGAGTTGTGGACCACAGATTTCAGGGACTCAAGTCTTCCCAGGTGCCAGCCCCAGGGCTGTGGGGGGCATGTGGGTTGGCTGAGATATGCCCAGCCAGTGGTACTGGATGGTGTAGTCAAGACTGGTCATTCCCCGAAGGGGCGCGTGTATCTGGATGCTTCCTCCAGGCAGCCTGGAGCATCCGGAGACCCTGGTCTGTGCATCGGGCAGGAAATAAGTGGGTGGGAGGGTGCCGTTTGTGGAATCCGGAGCTTGCTGGCCCTGTGCTCTGGGGAAGCAGAGGAGGACGGGCCTGGGATCTGCCAGAGGCCCCACATGGCCCCCTGGAGAACGGAGGGTGTGTGTGGGGATTTTCCCCACTTGAAAGCTTCGCAGAAGAGGGAATTCCTGAGGCTTTCCTCTCCCACCAGGTGTCCTTCCTTCAACACAGGTTTAACTTTCTTCCTCCTGCCGGTCCTGCGCTGTCGGTGGGAACAGAGGAATGGTCTCTGCCTGGGCAGGGAGGGCACCTCAGCACCATGTGTCACAAATGAAAACACCCTGTCTCATAAGCACCTCAAACCCCAGGGTGGGTTGTCCTTGGTGGGGAAAAGGTTAAATTCACTCCACGGCCAGCTAGGATGGCCCCGGTGGAGGCAACGGCACGATGGACTGCGGGGCCCCAGCGCTGAATGGGAGGGTGGTCTCTTGAAGGAGGGCACCGAAGGCAGCAAGGGCCAGGGAAGGGGGGTGCAAAGGGATGGCACGTGGGAAGCACTTTGTGTTGTGTGTGTGAATGTGGGGACCTTAGACCTGGATGAAGACCCCACCCCCAACCCACTCCCACCTTTCTAGCTGCTCTGAGCTTCCCTTTGATGTGCGCTCCCCCAGGGCACCGCAGTCGCAGCCGGCCACTGTGTATTCAGCGCGGCACCACCGGAACTCCTGCCGAGGCACGGTGTAGACAAAGAATACCGAGGCTCGGCCCCGCCCGCCCTCATGGGGCTCCCAGTCTGTCACGGGGAGGAGGAAATCTCCAATCCAGGTGCTGGGCGATTCATTTTCGTTTGAGACATTTCGGGGAGCTGCCAGGCCCGGAGCCAGAGCCGCCGGCGGCGGGGAAAACAGCAAGTGCGAAGGTCCAGAGGCCTAAACCAACCAGACTCCAGCGAGAACAGTACGAAGGGGGCGTAAAGGGGACTCCAAGGCCTCTCTGTCCTGGAAAGAGGGGCTTTCAACTTTCTCCTGAGAGCTACAGGAACGGCAGAACGGCTTTAGGCGAGCTCCCTAGAGGCCACTGGAAGGCTGGACACCAGAGCGCAGGCTGGAAGCTGGAGGGCCCTGGCGCGGGCTGTGGGCCCAGGGGCTGAGGGGGACGAGATGTCTTTCAGCTGTTCCGCTCAGTTCGCGGGCGTGGAGGCCGCGTCCTGGAAGCACAGGCAGCCCTGGCCCGCGCTGCCAGCGCGCAGAGTGGGGGAGCAACACATGGCAACCACGCAGAGCGGCGCGCAGGTGCGCTTGGGCGTCTGCCGGCGCCCCACCGCCTCTCCGTGCCCGGCCCCGGCGCGCCCCCTGGCGGCGGTGCGGATAGCGAGGCAGGAAGTCGGCGGGCGACGCGGGGCCCCGCCCGGCCCTGGCCGCGCTCCCGGCGCCCGGAGCCCGCGTCGTTGTGGGGGAGCAGCCCGGATCTTTGCGGATCCTGGTTAAGCAGGCGTCCTCGTGAGTGAATGCCCTTTAATCTACCTCGCAATCCCGGAGCTTATTTGAGGATAAGGCGTGCGTGGCTTTGGACTCCCCTCTCCTCCCCACCCAGATGGAGCCCTGGGGAGGCTGGGCGGGCCAGGGGACGCCAGGTCCCGCCTCGCACCCCCCGCACGGCCAGGCGGGGACCCTGCGGACTGCCGCGGCCTTCCGCGAGATAGGGGAGGTTTCGAACAGCAGAGTAATGTCACGAATCCTTCCTGGACCCCAGGATCACAGGGGCCGCCCGTGGGCGCGTGGGCGGTTTTCCCTGGCGCAGTGGTTTCTCCTGTCGGAGCTGCAGGGGCCCAGAGCACTTTGGAAAGCGACAGGAGTCAACGTCCTTTAGAAGGGAGGAAAGGCGGCAGGGAGGGGGACCGCTGGCCGGCTGGCACCTCCGAGCCTCCTCGAGCCTCCTCGCTTCAGCCGTGAAGTGGGGGTGACACCGTGCCTCTCACAGGAGCTGTCAGCGTTAAGTGAGAACCGTGCTGACAGGACGCCAGACCGCGGAGGGCGAGTGAGAAATATTGGGTTTCTTTCTTCTCTCCGGGGCTGAGGATTCAGCTTCTCCCTGGGGTCTCTCCTTCTGCCCCAGTCAGTGTCAGCTAATGGGTTCCTCCTCAGGCCCCCAGAGCTTTCTCCAGAACGATTTATCCAGGAAAATATTGTCCCATGTCCCAGCCCGAGACCCACCTCAAACTCTCCTCTTCAGAGAGGCCCCCAGCTGCCCCCGGCCCTGCGGGTTCGGGCCTCTCACTCAGCTCGGCTTCTCGGCACAGCCCTGGACGGGGACGTGATGTTACGCACTGCGGGTCAAACGTGTCCGTTCAGCTGCTCGCTTACTGTGGTCCCTTTCCTACTCTAACATTAAACTCCACGAGACCGCTGAACCCCCAGCACCCAGAGCAGGGCCGGGCACCAGCAGCCCCTCGCAAGTGCTGGCCCAGGGCAGAGGGAGGCGACAGGACCACTGACACCTGTCTGGGCTTCTGAGGGTCCCCATGTCGCACAGACCTTGGCCCCTGGGTCTCCCGCCCACTGTTTTCTGGTTCCTGTTTCCCTCTCAGATAACACCGTGCCCCTCAGGTGGGATGAGGTTGGGGGTTGGCAGCTTGTCGGGATGTCGATGCCACACGGGGACATGGGGACTTGGCGGCCCCTCCTGCCACCCCTCCAACCATGAGGCACCACCTCTCCTTCCCTTTCTTCCTCTTGTTCAACCTTCCTCTCCCCAACCCCCTTATTCTGCCTGTGTCTCAGAGCCCTGAGTCTAACCCCCAGGCAAGACTGGCCTGCCTGAGGCCTTTGGGGCTCTAAGCCAAGGCCAGTTCCTGGCTTGGGGGTGATCTTGCCAGAGGAAGTGGAGCCAGTCCTCCGTATATGGCTGCCATGGTTTCTTTTGGTCAGGGCCAGAGCTCCTGGGTTTTCCTTCCACTCCCCTGGGTGTGGGACATCAGCCGGCAGAGGAGAGGAGCAGAACCCCGATTGCTACCTGAGGGGAGCCATCTTTGGTCTCCTCTGTCTCCAGCCTGTTCACCTGGGCTCTGAGGGCAGGAAGGTGTCTCTGCTTTTCTCACTGCTGTGGGCAAGGCCTTGGGGAGGAATGGGGCCATCCTCAAGGAGCCTGCCTCCCTCCTTAATAACCCACCCCCAACCACTGCACACAGTAGGTGCTCTATGCCTGCGGGAGTGGTCCATTCCTTCAACACGCCTTCCTTGAGCAACTGTGTGCTCAGCCCCTTGCCAGGCGAGCCCTGATGAGCAAACACGGCCCAGGTTTGGGCTGCACGGAGCCTGCCATCTGCTGGGGTAGTCATCGGACCACCAAATACGTAAATATTTCCTTAAGAAACAGAACAAGAGCTATGAGAATTCTTTCCATCTCAGGGTCTTGGGGGAAAGACTTTGGTGGTAGATGGGCTAGAATGAGCCTGATACTATCCTTGGAGATGGTAAAGAAATTTCTAGTCAAGCCCTGGTTTGCACCCTCCAGAGCTCTGCCAACTAATTATCTTCCCCGCAGACCAGTGTGGCCAGTAGCGGTAGTTGCTGGGACCTCAGAGGTCAGCGGTGGTGTCAGAGCTGCCTCGCCGGCAGGGGCCCAGGAGCAGGTGCCTGTGGCTGGTACGAATGTGGGTGGGCCTTTCAGGGGCACTTGCCAGGCTTTGCCTAGCTTTGCCCTCATCCCAGCAGGGCTCCCTACCCCTTGCTCTTTTGCCTTGGCTTCCAGGTAAGGCCTGAATGTGATTTCACACGTCTGGCAGGGAAAACCTCTGTCTGAGCGGTTACATTAGAGCCCAGCTCTTGTGTCACCACAATCTCAATGAATCCCAGCTCTGCCTCTCATTGTGTGACACTAAGCACATTACCTAACCTCTCTGAGCCTGTTTTCCCACCTGCAAAATGGGCATAATAACACCTGCCTCAAAAAGCTATTGCTTGTTCAGTGGAGTGATATCTGTCATGTCTGAAATGGCACATGGGACATGTGAAGCGATCAGTAAGCACCCAATCCGTTCCTTTGTGCCAGTCAGCTGCTCTTTCTTGAGCCTCTGGAGAGCAGAGACTTCTTTTAGGTTGGAGTGTAGCTCACACCTGGTAGTCCCTTCCTCCAGGCTGGCAGAAGCCCACAGTTTGTTCTGGTGTCTACCCCTACTCTGCCTGGCCCAGAGATAAATCCTGATTTTCTAAGCCAATCATGGGGACCCATTCCCCTTGCCAGGGATTGGCCTAAATTGGGTCACATGAGATGTGAGGGCAGTCTGCTGGAAGGTGCAAGAGGATTTCTGGGAAGAGGTTCTGGGGTTCTTAATAAGAGACACAGTAAAAGATATCTCTTAGTCCTGCTTTTGGGCATTCTTGTATCTGGGTGGGATGCTTGGAGATACAGCAGCCATCCTGTGACTATGAGGAAAGCTGGCCGAGGATGAAGCTAACCAACAGAGAATGACAGAAAGGGATAGAAATTGGGTCTCTGACACCATCTGAGACATTAATTGTCCTCAGAGGAGTCCTACCTTGGAACTTCTGTGATGTGAAATAATACATTTTTCTTGTTGTTTTGGCCTCTTGAGGCTGTCGCTTGCAGCCAAAGACCTCTTAACCGATTCTGTATCCCCCTCACCCATAGTGTCTGGGCTAAGGCAGTTGGATTAAGTGTTGCTGATTGATTTACAAGTTGAGTTGTTTTAATTTAAGGATCAGTGAATGTTAGGGCTTCTTTTTCTTGGTTTGGAGGTTTAGTCTGGGTGGAGGTAAGGTTGCAATCGGAGCCCAGAGCAGGAAGACTTATTCTGAGATGACTTGTGGGGAGAAGTGACCAACAAAAGCGAGGGTGTAGCGTTGAGGTCGGGCTTAAAATGAATCCAGATTATAGTTCCTCCTGTTGCTGTCTTTTCAATTTCCTTAAGAAGCTGCAACTCAACCGCTAATGAGATCGAGGGTTGTTGAAAATGTCTTGGAATTAGTGGTGAGGGTTGCACAACTTTTTGAATATATTAGAAACGACTGAATTGTACACTTCAAAATGGTGAATTTTGTGGTGTGTAAATTATGTCTCAATTAAAAAATAAAGAAAAGAGAAAAAAAGCCACAGCTCAGTGGCCTGTCTCCCACAATCATCCCTCAGCCCTTTGTTCATTCGTGGGGCCACCTTAGGGTCCCCAAGTATGGGGGACCCACACCCCCCTACAAACACACACAAGCACTTCCTAAGGTCACTGCTGGGACTGGTGGAAGGCTTGTCTGGGGACACAGGGCCTTACCTTTGACCCGAGGAGACAGTGTGTCCTAAGGTTTAGTCCTTACTGGCCAAATAGCCTCGGGTCGGGGAGGGAGTGGGGGTGAAAGTGATGCTGTTGGGAGAGCCAGGGCTCTGGGACCACACGAGACAATTTCACATCCTGGCTGCCCGCTGCTTAGCTGTGACTTTGGGCAAATTGTTTAAATTTCTCTGTGCCTGTTTCCTTATCCGGCAAATGGATATACTAATTCCACAGCTCACAGGGTGAAGCGGCATAATTTCCCCAAAGAGCTTGGGGTATATAGTAGATAACACATGCTGATTCCCTAAGACTTACCAGCATGTGACCAGAAACAATGGCAAAATCCTGGCCGGACTGTCTGAGTGACTGAGGGCCGATGACGATGACGGCGATGGTGATAATGATGATGTTCCCAGCTCTCCAGCTTTGCTGGGCCCAGAGGTTTCCTTCCCCTCCTCCTCAGCACCTCTGCCTACCTTGACCCCACCCCAGGCCCCCTGCCTTTCGCTGTGCGCATGAAGAGGGATCATAAGATAAGAGATCATGTTTTCTGAATCCCAAATCAGAGGACATGGCGTAACCAAAATATTTTTCTTTTACTTTATTTTCTATTTTTTCTCTAGGATTTAAGAAAGTCTGAAATATAGTTTGGCCAAACAAAGGTTGGACTTTCAAGAGCATTTCTACAGCTCATAGCGGCATTTTGCAGTAGCTAGACAGGACCGTGGGTGCCCCCAGGAGAGAAGCATGTGTAAAATAACTTTGAACCACAAGGTGAGAAAGTGCGTTTATTCACACCCCGGTTCCTTTCTCTGCACTCTTTCTGAGTATTGTCGAGGAGAAAGTCTGTTTGATCCTAATATGACCTTAACGCCTCTCCAACACTTACTGAGGTCCCTTTCTAATAGAGAGAGGGCACACATTCAGAGCCTTTGGGGGGTGATGGTGTCTGGTTAGAATGAAATCACATGTGAAAAATCGTAGGAATCTAAGTTTCCTTTTCAATTGAAGTTATTAAGAACAATGTAAATCAATTTAAAGAAAAGTGTTGACAAAATAGCAGAACAGGTACGTGCAGCTATGGGGCGAAGGTGGCAGGGAAATGCCAAGAGCCTGGAAAACACTGGATCACAGGACAACAGTGCCGAGTGTTTGCAGTCAGGGTGCCCCACAAGTGCTGGCCTGTGCGGTCAGGGCATCTTCTTGGTGGCCTCCCACGCTGGTTGGCTGGGGCCCTGGGGGTGAGTGAGGCTGGAGCTGGCAGAACTGGGGGCCCTGGGGTTGCATCTGGAAGCTGCCCTGGCTATGAGCTGAGATTCCCCCCTGCATTGGCACTGCCTCGAGGTACCAGAGAGGAGATTTGGGGCCATCCATCCAGCCTTAAGAGTGTGTTGGATGACCTCTGGTGGGGGAGGATGCTTAGCTGCCTCCCAGTTGTCCAGAGGGGCTGGGCAAGGTCCTGGGTCATCTCTCTGGGGCAGAGGGAAGAAGGGGAGGGCCTTAGAGTGGCTGGGGTGAGTCCAGATGCCCTTTGGACACTGCTCAAGAGGTAGGTAAGTTGGGGACCAGAAAGCGCATTGGCCCCAGGGAGCCACCTGTTTCCCTCCAGTGAAGAGTGCAATGAGCCACAGAGGAGGGGACAGGAAACCAGGGTTCCAGCCCCAGGCTCCCCCTGACTGGCTGTGTGTCCCTGGGCAAAGCATTCGCCCTCTCTGCATCTCAGTGTCTCTCTAGATTGAAGTTACCAAATGAGGAGTCCTTCTGGACACTCACTGATTGGATGCTCTGCCTCCTCGTGACCCCCCAGGCTGTCACCCTTTGTGTCCCTATCCCTTTTGGGGGCAGACCAGGATGCTGGGCCAGGGCTGGCTGCAGACCTCTGGCTGGGGCTGCCTCAGCCTTCAGCGGAGCCTTGTCCTTCTAGGTGAGGGGTTGTTGGCCCTGGCGGGGCTGGGGAGTGCCCACGGCACTGTTGGCACCCTTAGACGGGGATCCTGAAAGGGAGGGGGGAGCAGAGAAGGAAGAGGTGCCTGGGGAGGGGGTGCTAGTGGCTGCCCCTGGTGAGCCTGCCGAAGGTTGCCAACTTGAGTTTAAGCCTCGGTTCCAGTACACAAAGCCTCCTCTCTAGGGGCGTGACCCCTCAGAGCCCCCACCCCTGGGGCTGGCTGAGCTGCCCCGGGGGAACTGGCCCCAGAAGGGCCTGGCTGTTGGCTGCGAAGTGGCTGGGAGGGAAGTTTTAATGATACACAACACAAGACACAGGGGGGAAGGAGAGAGGGGGGCTGTGGAGGAGAGAAGGGAGGTTGGGGGGAGAAAGAAAGACCTCCTGCCAGGCCTGTTGCCAGGAGACGGCCAGGCAGCCAGAATCAGCCCTGCTCTTTTCACAGTTGCCTTTAAGCACCGAGAGAAAACCCGGGCCATAAAGGGGGACATGTGTTGCTGGGTGTGTAAGGCTAGCCTCTGCAGTTAGGGGAGCCCCTAGCCCCCGCTCCCTGCTGCTGCCCAGAGGGAGCCCCTTGCACCCCCAGCCCTGCCCCCTCTCCCGGGGGTTATGGATGAACAAGATTGGGCCACAGAGCAATGGAAAAGGGAAGGCAGTGGCCCTGGCCACGGAAAAGTCCTAGCCACCTTGGGGGTGAAACTCACCAGCTGGGGCCCCCAGGAATCTGGCCGGGACCAGTGGGGGCGGGGAGGCCAGGAGAATCCAACATGAAATGTCCACGGAAAAGTATTTCTCTTGGCTCTGGGTGGGCCGTTGAGGTATCGGGGTGTCGGAGTTCTAGGAATCTTCAACTGGGGCCTCAGCAAGGGTGGACTCAGGAGCTGCTAAGTCCCCGAAGCCTGCACTCTGCCCGCTGGTCCTTGTCACAGATTCCATGGTGGGAACAGGCTACTCTAGGCTGTGCCTTGGTACTTGGGGACTGACCTTGCAACCAGTCACTGACTGTGTCTGTGTCCATGAGGACTCTGCCACACAGCCACGACAGTATCCATCAATCAAGAGAGATGTCAACCGAGTAGTGACACGTGCTCTCAGTACAGGGGCTGCCAGTGAACAGGAAACAATCTGTGAGTGGATGCTGGGCTGGAGGCTGGAGGCGCTTTATTTGACTCAGAGCATGAGTCCCCTGGGGTGGGGACTCCTTCCATGTTGTGTTCTTATGTTCTGCTGAAAACAGGCTGCAATTTCTTTTGCTTCTTGTATCAGTCAAATTTCAGAAAGAGCAGTTTCCTTTGATCCTCTGGCATGCCAAGACCTGAGTTCCAGTCCTGGGAGCGTTACCGGCACGCTAAGAGGAATCCGAGTGCTAGCGTTAGGAAGGGATGGACAGCCAGTCGGCCCCAGTTCCCCACCTGGCCACCTGACTTCTCTCTCAACCTTTGGGGGCGCTGCTGGAGGCTGCACCTCACCTCCCATTCAGTGCCGGGGGCAGCCCCGCTTCCTGGCCCTGGAGCGAGTGAGGACGTGTGTGAG
The DNA here is from genome assembly GCA_963575035.1 of Avahi laniger. Taxonomy (NCBI): domain Eukaryota; kingdom Metazoa; phylum Chordata; class Mammalia; order Primates; family Indriidae; genus Avahi; species Avahi laniger. Next base: position 108,691 of record CAUYSK010058260.1, read on the forward strand.
ATAGCCCAGGAGACCCCAGTCCTGGACACAATCGAGAAATCACCGTACCTTCCCCGAGCTCTCTTACTCTGTGTGTACGTGTGCATTGAGATGTTTCCCATGCCAATAGGCATCCCGGAAAACAGGCTTCCCAGAGGAAGTCTTGGTAGCTGGCATGAGGCAGGGCTGTCTGCTGGGAGCCATCAGTGGCTCCTGATGGGGACACTTGCTTGTCCTCCAACTTTTTCCTGCTGTACTAGTTCTGGAGTCTTCCTGCCTCCACCTTGGGCCGGGCTCCACCCAGGTATCAAGACTCACTTCCAGAGAGCCTTAATCTCCATGAGGCGGTAACCAAAAGGGCAGATTTGCCACCTCTCCGAGGGAGAGCGGTGTCCTGGGCACGGCTAGAGGGGCAGGTGTTGGCTGCTTTAGACTGCAGGAGGGGGGCCTCGCAGGGTTCTGTGCCTGGGGGCCTGCTAGGGGGTGGGGAGCGGAGTCATCAGGGGCCCACTGGGGCAGCTGGCAAGCTCTGCTGGGCCCACCAGGGCACGGCTGGGCCTTGTGACAGGAGGTGTTGACCACCTTTAGTGGAAAAGCTCATCTCGCAGGCTCATCGCTAACTTCGTCCCGAGAAAGGCCAAGGGCTCAAGGAAGAAAACACACCTGGTGGGCTGCATGTAGGAGCTCACCCTGCCCCATCCCCTCCTCTGTCACATGCAGGGGAGCCAGCTTTAACATGGAAGGTCCCCTCTGCCTGCCTACATCTCAGCACTCCGTCATTCCATCATGAGCCTTGCCAGTGCTGCACAGGGTCCCCCAGCCCATGCCCTCTCCCAGCCTGTGCCTTCTATCTCTCTGGCTTCCGGGGGTGGGGGAGCCCCTGCAAGCCCACCCCAACCCAGATGTGTTCCCAAAGATGGCCATCGATGAACTCACCTGCCAGCATTCCTCCCCCAGATAGTACCGACCCCTAGGCCAGACCCCTAGGCCAGGTGCCAGTTTCCCTCATTCTTAACATGAGATAGAACGTAAGTTAATCTTTTGGGTCCCTCACCTCCTCCAGGAAGCCTCCCTGACTTACAGCCCCCTTCACACCTTCTGGGTCCTCATCCATGCAGTGATTGCTGACCCAGAGTGGCCCTCAGTAGTCGCCAAGGTTTGTTCCTGAAGCTTAGGGCTGGCGGTCAGGTCAGGTGGATTGGGGGGAGTTGGGGGCAGGGGGCAGGAGTGTCTCTCCTAACGCAGTGACGAAGAGACCCAGCTGGATTAGAGGGCAGGGAGGGGGGCCTAGGTCCCCTGTGTCTGCATCATTCTTGCCCTGTGCACCCCTGCCCAGCCCTGGACCACGAGGTTGAAGCACCATCACGGAACCACAGCCCTTCTCTGAAGTGGTCCCAGAAGAGAGTGCAGTGGAGACAGGGCGCTTCTCTCAGGGACAGGACTTTCCTCTGTGGCTCCTCAGAGACAGCATCCTGCCTCTGGGGCCCCTGGGAGCCCCTAGGCCTCAACGGTATTGAGCCCACAGACCCAGGACAGGGGTCTGCGAGGATGGTCGGGGTCACAGTGACACCTGCTGGGGATTCCAGGGACAGCAGCTGGAGAGATGCTGACCATGTGGGGGGAGGGGAACAATTAATAACAACTCACTACGGACCTTGGAATTCACCTTGGACATTGAACTCTCATCCCTTTTCCCAGGGAGAAGCACAAGAGAGCGCGGTTGAAGTGGGGACATTGGAATTCCAACTGGAGCTCCCAGGGAAAGCCAGGGCCCTGGAGACACGGGTTGCATCCCTTGGAACCAATGGTGTTTTTTGAACTTCATTCATGAAGTCTGGTTTCTAGGGATGGTTTCTCTTTTTGATGTGCTCGGAACCAAGTCTGAGATCAGTCCTTGCATTTCTGTGCGAAGCGCACTTTGAAGGGCAAAGAACCAGTACACACTTCGAATGTCTTTGTGTTTTATTGCACCGATAAGAGGGGAAAAGTATGTCACACTGCAAATGTCAATGATGAAAAACAGTCTAAGGCGATCATTGTGATGCCAATTTCAAAGAAATTGGGAGGAATAAATAGGATAATGAAATGAACTAGCACAGCTCCTGACACTTGAGGTGTTGGAGTAACTTGTTGATAAAATGAAACCCTCGATGGAAAGAGGATTGACCTTCCTGTGAGCCAGGCTGGAGGTGAACAGAGTTGCTCAGGGGTGTAGGGTCATGTCTTGGGTGGAAGCCACAGTGACCTGTGACCTTCTGACACACAGATGTGCTGCTCAGTGACCCCTTGGAATGAATAAACAGCCAGATGTGTGATGTGAATAAAGAAATCCAGGGATAAGGCTTTCGATTTGTATAAGAAGCCTTTGCTCTAGAAAGAAGCCAGCACAGGACTCTTACAAGTGTTTTGTGTAGCATTCATTTTGTCCCTTCTGTCCCTTTACTTGGATAATCAAGCTCCACCTGCAGTGCCAGGGCTAGAGAAAGGACCTGCCCGTGGGGCCAAATGCTGATGTTCCTTAGGCAGAGCTTGGAGCATAAATGGGAGAATACTTTGGGAGGTGAGGGGGAGGACTGATGCTGAGGAGTGAGTCGGCGCCAGGCCCTGGCCTTGGTGTAGTACATCTGTATCCTCATCGAATCCTCACCAGAGTCCCGTACAAGAGCTGGTGCTACCCTTGCTCCACAAATAAGGGACTTGTGGCCGAGAGAGGCTGTGTCACCTGCCTGAGGTTACAATCCTAGTAAGTGCTGGAGCTGAGATGTGAACCCAGGTCCACTTTACCCCAGGGACAGGGGGTCTGGGGTGACTCTAAAGGGCTGAGTCTGGGTACACAGGAAGGTGGTGGTGCCCCTGTGGGCAGGTGCACGGGGGAAGGTTTGGAAGGTGAGCTAATGGTCAGCGAGATTCCGTTTCCCACTAACTGGGCAGAGGACCAATCCGGTATGCGCCTTAGGGCTGACATGCACAGTTGTGAATGTTGCGCGCTGCAAAAGGGTACCACACATAGGAGGGCACCATTGACATCACAGACATATTTGCAGTGACCGTTTTCTGACTGTTGGAAGTAAAGTACCTGGAGGAGGAACCTGTTTCTAAATCACTCAGAGGGGCTGTGTGAGTGGGCAGCCTTTTCCAAGTGTGCCTCCCATCTTCCTCCGCCCCAGGGAGTGAGCAGGTGTTGGGGCAACTCCAGGCCACAGCTCCAACCCCCTGTGCTGAAAGGGTGGAGGAAGCTTTTATGTTTTCAGTCCCCTGTGCACTTCTCCTGTAAGTCATCAGAGGAGCAGCAGGAGCAGAAGCCTTCCTGGTGTTGCTGGTTTCGCTGTTTCCTCTCAGAGATATCTGGCTGGAGATTCAGGTTCTTGCCGCCCCTGCAGGCGCAGGACCTCACAATTGGGGGTAAGGTGGGGAGGAGGGAAGGAAGGAGGAGTGAGACAGAATCCAGTGGGTGAGTGGGAGGGAAGAGATGGAGCAAGGGTTGCCTTTATTTTAAATCACAGATTTTATGTATAACATCATTGGTCATTTGGGTTGTTATAACAAGCCCATGAGTATAACAAGCTTCAAACAGATGCAGCCTACCAAAATCTGGGTTTACAAAACAGATAATTTGCCATAGAAGTCTGTGCAGATAGAGGAGGCTATTCACCATATAAAACCATTCACAAAAGGGTTGTTTACTTTTCTAAAGAATTTTAAGTGAATTTCTGAACGTTTCAAAGATGATGATTATTTATAACCACGTTTATTGAATGCTTATTCTATTAGATGTGCAAATATGTTTGTGGCCATGCTTTACATCACACACCCTGTCCCCATGGCCACAGTCAGCTGGCCAGAGGTGGGTACCTGACCCTTAGCTTTTGGCAGGTCCAGGCAGCACCAATGTGAGGTCCCCTTTCTTCTCAGACACTTGCGTTGGGATACACAGTGATGCCATTGGGCCCCAAAGCCAAATGGCAGTTGCGCAGAGTGGGTGTCATGGCGGCCATGACCACCATGCTCAGGCTGTGAGTTCTGAGATGCAGGAACTAAGAGTGACTAGAGTGGAGGCAGAAAGGTGTGTTTAGAAAGAGAGCAGGGCGAGGAAGCCAGCACCAAGAGGGAGAGAGGCAGACCCAGCTGCTGTGAGCTGGTGGCAAGGTTGAATGGCCCTTTGTTCAGCCAGTTCTGTTTTCACAGCATTCTCCTCTCCTGTTGTCCCTGCATAATCACTGTGGGATCCCTTCCCAAATGCTGCTTCCAACTGGAGGCAGGGAGTGGGGAGGATTCAGATGGGAAGGCTCACGCCTCGCTAGGAAAGAGGGTGCAAACAGGAGACAGATCAGGCCAGAGAGATCAGCCAAGGCTTCTCAGAAGTCTGACTAATCAAATTTGCCATTTATTGAGCACCTACTATGTGCCAGGCCCACACCACACACGACCTCATTTGATCCTCACAGTCAGCCCAAAGAGTGGCGTTCTCCCTATCTTACAGTCAGCAAAATGGAGGCTCTGAGAGATTTTAAGTGACTTGACCAAGGTCGCTCAGCTAGGAAGGAAAGGCACAAAGTCAGTGTAGGTATCCTGGCTGGCTAGGGGCAGAGACACTCCTAGGCTGGGCTGCTTCGAAGTGGGAAGAAGAAAAAGTCATGCATGGCTGTCCATTATGGAGATAGAGTTCAGACCTGGACCAAGCACCTCTGGGCCGGGAGCGGTGGGTGGGTGGAGAACTCCTGGTCCCCAAGATGGTACCAACAGGCAACAAAGCCATATCCCCAACTGAGGGCCATTTAAATGAGGTGTGTGTGTGTGTGTGTGTACCCCCCTCCCAGCTCCTCCAGCGCTGAGCGTCCTCCTCCGCCCGCGGCCACGCAAGCAGCGGCGGCGCTGACCAGCAGGGGGCGCTCCTGCAGAAGGCTGGCCCAGAGCCTGCGGCGGCGCAGCCTGGCCCGGGTGTGGGGACAGGAAGGTCCTCCCTTCTCCGTCCCTCCCACCCCGCTCCGGCCACTGGCCTTTTCGCACCGCCTCTTCCCATCCCACGTTCTGGGATTAGCTGGCGGGGAAGTTTCTGGAATCTAGGTTGTTGGGCAGGTCACTTCACATCTCTGTGCCTCAGTTTCCTCATGGGCAAACTGTGTTGTGTGAAGAAGAGATGAGTTATGGGACGGGAGAGACTTGCCGCAACAGGTGAGGTGGATATGCTGCCGCTTCACGCTCCGCTATCGTTCCCAGGGCAGGGACTGCGGCTTCTACGCCCACCCGGGAGAGCTAGAGCCCCACCCATACTCAGGGTTACAGTTTGCTATAACTTTACTCAAGATCCTTTTGTGCAAAGGTAGAAATAATTACTGGCTTCCACAGGGCGCCTGGCACGGCGAGTGACCCTCAAAACATCGTTATGAAATGGCTGGTTTTTTGAAACCATCTGTACAGAAGCAATGAGAAAGTCAGTGTGTTTCTTCTTTTTTTTTTTTTTTTAGACAGAATCTCGCTCTGTCGCCTGGGCTAGAGCGCCGTGGCGTCAGCCTAGCTCCCAGCAACCTCAAACTCCTGGGCTCAAGGGATCCTCCTGCCTCAGCCTCCCAAGTAGCTGGGACTACAGGTGCACACCACGATGCCCGGCTAATTTTTCTATTTTCAGTAGAGACGGGGGGAGAAGGGAGGTCTCACTCTTGTTCAGGCTGGTCTCAAACTCCCGACCTCAAGCGATTCTCCCTCCTCGGCCTCCCAGAATGCTAGGATTACAAGCATGGCCACTGTGCCCGGCCAGTGTCCACATTCCTTCTTACATTTCTCACCACTGTTCTATGAGGAAGCCAGACAGGGAATGTTATCTCCATATTACAGACGAGGAAACAGGTCACAGAGGAGGCCAGTGACAAGGTTAAGTCAGGAACCCAGGGTTCTCTCCATGCAACCGCAGGTGAACCACCCTGTTGCAGTCAGTGACTCCTACTGGACACACGTGGTATTACAGCCAGGTCATAGTGGACATTGAGGCCCCCTCATGAGGAGGGAGGTGCCACGTCCTGGGTGCTAAGCCAGAGAGGGAGAAACTGGGGTAGACATAACATGGGGGCTGGGGGTGAAAATGAGATTCCAGAGTCAACACAGACTGGAAAGGTCTGCAAGTTTCAACAGACCTTCCCTATTCTCAAGTGGCCAAGCCCCTTTCAATCTCCTCTCGCTCCAAAGTTGAATTCCAGGTAGCAAAGGCATGCTTTGTAGGGTCATCCCTTAGAATTATAATGACAACCAGTGGGAAAACTTGGTTTCCTTTCAAACATTCATGTGACAAATTAGGATGAACTGTGCCATTTGTCAAAGTGAGGACAGAAGGACTGGAAAAAATCACTCTGCAAGATGCAGCTTGAATATCGCTGCATCTCAGCATTGTCTCGCTGCACCTTCCCTGGAATGATGGATCCATTGTCCTCTTGCCTGGATTCCCACCTCATTTGGTGCTCCCTGGGTTCTAATCCCATTTCCGAGCTCCCTAGCTTGCCGGTTCCTTAACATCTCTGTGCCTCAGTTTCCTCATTTGTAAAATGTTGTGAGGATTACATGAGTTACTCATAATATTTTTATAGGACTTAGAACAATGCCTGGCACAAAGTAAGCACTCGATAACTAGTTTACACTTATATAGAAACATCACCATGCCACGTGTATTTATATGTCTTTCCCAGCAAACTGTGCTCCTCAAGGACAGGAACTGATGCATCATCTCTTACTCCCAGGGCTTAGCACCAGATACACAATCAAAGTATGTTACATTGAATGTTTATATACTCATAATTTATATGAAATGGGAATTTTACAGTAAAATGGAATTAGTCACCTTTATTTTGGACGAGTTAAGCCTGAGCTTACTGTTTCCCAGAGATAAACCAAATTTTGGGTTTCTCCCAAGTTTAAAGAAAAGCATCTGGCTGGGCCACTGGTATCCTACACTGAGTTCACGAAGACATGCTGTGGTCCGGTTGCCCACCAGTCAGGACTTGGTTAGTGAGAACTTTCTAGAAACTTATTTGTACTTGCAGTTATGATAATGATTTGGAGGGACTGGTCTATGTGCCTGTCTTCTAACATGACAAGGGATTGCTTTCTTCCAGGGACCTTCCTCTCACTCTTCCTTTTCAGAGAGCAAGAAATTACTCAGATGGAAAGAAACTGAAAGATGTTGAGAATTTCTCTGTTCAGAGTGAAATCTTTAGAGTGTTTCTATAATAATTCTGGCATTATTTTTTGTTTCCATTTATTTCTATTTCCTAAGAAAGTGGTTCACTTGCCTTCCTTCTTCCCTCCTTTCCTTCCTTGTTCTTTCTTTGGCACAGTATCAGTGGCTGTGCCCTGTGTGGAAGACACCCCAATGCAGAGTCTTTCGTTAGCACTTTGCCCAGGGGAAGCCCTCACAGGAGATGTCGCGGTAGTTGAAGACAGAAGGCCTGCCGCTCCGCGCGGCCTGTCCTGGCATCTCACCGTGTTCCCGTAGCTCCTCCAAGTGGTAACCAGGGGCGGGGTGGGGGGTGTATTCATGGTGAGCCCAGCACCCAGGCAGAGCACGGCCGTATATGTCACCTGCTATTTATGAGTTGACTTATGGAGACAATAGAGCAAGTTATCTGAAATTAGATTTTCTCTCTAGGTCGCCATCTACCTACCTACATATAATTACTAGACAAAACCGGGCAACTCAGAACATTCCTCCTAGTTCCAGCCACGATGGTAGAGATGATTTGACATCTTGTGTCTTGTGAACATTATAAAATCAGGGGCAGAGTTTGTAGCCGTCCAAAAGTCAGGTCTGACCTGCCCAAGGTCCAGTGTTTATTCATTCATTTATCCATTTGTCAATTTGATTATTTAACAGTCGCTTTCCTGTGGGCTGAAGGAAGCTCAGTAGCACTATGGGAGAAGGTGCGGGATATGAAAGAAAAAGGGAACAGGGTCTCAGTTCTTGAGGAATCTGCAATCTACACAGAGCAGGGATGCCTAACACCCCCGCCCAAACTCAAGGACTGTGTGCATTAACAGAGTCACTGTCACAAAAGGAAGTTATGCCGATGAATTTTCTAGTACCAAGGTGGTGAGTGAGCAGAGGCAGGAGTGGTCAGTTAGAGCAGGCTTCTCGGATGAAACCTGCTGGCCTTGGCCATGGAAGCATGGGTCTCCCCAAAGAGCTAGAGGGCCCCCCTCTGCATTCAGCCTCTCTTGGCTAAGCTCAGAGGTGCTGCTGTATCAGGGGCTGACGAACGGCTTCAGGCAGGCAAGGGGCAAGAAAGGGTCGTACAACCCTGACGTGTAACAACACAGTGTTGGGTGTCCCACACGACACAACTCAGAGTGTTGTTTGGGAGTACGGAATAAGAGGAGGAAGGGAGGGAGGCAGAGAGGTGAGAAGGCCCCAACTGGAATTGCCGTGAGTAGTGGTGAGCTCTGCCAGCTCTGGAGTGAGCTCCCCAAGACAGGACAGGGCCCTTCCTACAGGTGAGTGGGTGCCATGGGAGGACATCTGTCCAGGAATACTCCCCCACCAAGGCTCCCTGCCAAATATCTTTCCAGCCAATGTTTAAAGTTTCATCATTAGAGATTTATTCTTATCTATTTATCTCCTCCCCCTTTTAAGTACTTTTTCTATAATAAATGTCAAACATGCTTCTAATAGAAAACTTGGAAAATACAAGGAGGATACAAACAGCTCCCAAGCTCCAAGGCACCCGCTGTTAATATTTTGGTATCTTTCTGTGCCCTCTTTTTTTGTTGTTTTCAGGCACAGTTGTGACTGTCCTGTGTGGGGACTCTGAAGCCACTTCCGCCACTTAGCTTCAGTCCCATTCCAGTCTGATGTTCCAGAAACACCAAGTGTCCCCACCACCAAGTGCGCATGAGTTCTGTGACCTTCAGGAAGTAACCCGCCTTTCTGAACTTTGGTCATCTGTATAATGGGGAGTCATCTATATAATGGGGACAGTGATGACCGATGGGCTACCTCACAGTGCTCTAGAGTCAACGCAAGTGGCGTGTTGCAAAGGTATTGCCAACATGGTTCAAAGGTGTGGGACCGAAGGACATGTCAGGACAGAACTAGCCAAAATGAGGCCACAGCAAAGAGGATGGGGAAGGACAGGGGGAGGGACAGGTGAGCAAGTCTGAATCAGCCAGTCTGAGTCTCCCCAGGCCCAGCCCTCCTGGGCAG
>CAUYSK010058269.1:0-17891 GCA_963575035.1 Avahi laniger
CCTGTAGTCCCAGCTACTCGGGAGGCTGAGACAGTAGGATTGCTGGAGCCCAGGAGTTTGAGGTTGCTGTGAGCTAGGCTGACGCCACGGCACTCGCTCCAGGCAAGAGAGTGAGACTCTGTCTCAAAAAAAAAAAAAAAACCATTCTTGGGGTTATATTATGGGCTAAACAAAATTTTTATGGACTGATTCAGGACTTAATCACTTTTTCTTTTATTTCTATGAGAGAATGTATTCTGAACTGCGAACAGTTCCTGAATGAGGGGCTGTCTTTATATATAATTTCATTATTCCAGAAGATAATTTTTAGTCATTTATGAATTAGGAATACTGCACTTTACAAGTCTAGATCTGTTATAGTTGTAAAAGGAATGATGAGTGAGGAATTTGATGTTATTTGTGTGAGACATCTGTTTTCTTCCAAATTTATGCATTTTTCCAACATGAGTTAATCATATTACTGTTTGGTGGCTGTCAGATTTTAAATTTGTCATTTCTATCCGCCATATAAAACTTTTATCTTTAAAAATGAAGTAAACACCGAGGAACCTATCACCCAAAACAAAAATCTAACTCTAATTTATAAACCTGTATCCATTTCCCCAGTCCCATCCCCTTGCCTCCCTTCCCCCTACCTGAAGTGACTGTCATCCTGAAGCCTACGTTCATTAATATGTCCTTTCCGTTTTTTATAAGGGAAACTCAGTAGAATTGAGGCTGTTTATACTGGAGGTCAAAGTGATGAGTAACCCTCATATTCTTGCCTCATTGAGTTGGTATATATTATTTGCTAAAAATTATATATTAATGTTTCTGTTCTACTTTTTAAAAAAACTTTATAGCAAAGGTATTGTGTTAAGTGTAACTTTTTGGAACTTAATTTTTTCATTTTATCATATTACTAATGTATATGTTGCTGGAGTTCTTTTTATTCATTATGTTATAATATTTCTCTGTGTGACTGTACCGCAGTTTATTCCCTTTCCCATTGATGTGAATTTGGATTGTTTCCTACTGAGATATTTTAAACAAATCCCAGACATCATATTATATCAAACCTACATAAGCCTCTAAAGAATTAAAAGAATGTGAACATTTTCTTGTGTAATTACAGTGCCATCATTTTAACAAAATTGACAATTCCTTTATATCTTCTAATATCTAGACCTTATTCAAATTTCCTTACTTTAAAATGCCTTTTTTTTTTTTAGAAAGTACTTGATGTGTTTGAAATAACTCCAAATAAGATCTACACATGACATGCATGTGGTTTTATATCTTTTGAGTCTCTTAGTCTAGAGCACTCTCCCCTTCCCAGACTGGTTTTTTCCCCATATATTGTTGACTTGTGAAAGAATCCTAGTCGTCTTCCTGTGGAATGTTCTGCATTCAGAATTTGTCTGTTTTCTTCCTTATGGTGTTGCTTAGTTTGTTCTGAAAGCTTGGTTAGATTGAGCTTTTACTGTTTTTGGCAAGAATACTTCATAAGCTATGTGCTGGATAACTCACACCGTATCACATCAAAAGTCTCATGACATCTGCTTGTTCTACCTTTAGAAATGCTAAGATCGATCAGTGAGTTTAGGTGGTGAGATTGTAAGGTTCTCTGTTAACCTCTCATTCATTGGTGATCTTTCCCAGATCAGTTACTATTTGGTGGCTATTATATGGAGATTCTATCATTTATTTTTCTGTATTGCTTTAACTGGAATTCTTCTGCAAAAAATTTTCCCTCATTAACTGAGATGATTTGAATACCTTGAAATATAGTTAAAGCAGGGATGGTAGAAGAAATACCTCGTTATTTCTCTTAAATTCTAATTTTCAGAATCAGTTGGTGGCCTAGTTATCTGCAGTGATAATTCATGAGTTGTGGACTTTTGGAGGGAAGTGTGGCTTCCTCTGAGTATCAGTTTGAACTCAGCAGTGTTTATATATTCAGTTTGTTTCAGTCAGTTGCAGTTATCATTTATTTTGCTTCTCATGACCCTTGGGAGCCCCTTCACGCTGGCCTTTGAGTCCTTTTGCCGTAACTCCAGTAATCTGTCAAGGACTTCCTTGCTTTTTGGCATAATAAGATGTCTGAGACTTATGTTACACATTTCCTACCCGCAATTTGGAATCATTCTTTCCTCTAGGAAATCCCAATTCCTTTACTAGGGAATGATATTTAGAGACCACAGTCTGGGCTCAGGAGTATTTATTTCTATTGGACTCTCATTGCCTCTGGGCTTTTTTGGTGGGTAGTGTTAAGAAATACATATTTTTGAAAAGAAGATCAGTTTGTGTTGACATTTCAAATTCCGATTGAGGATTGCATACATAGTTTGTTTTTACACTTGTGTCTCTTTTCCTTTACACTGAAAGCCTTAGTTCCTAACAACAGTAACTCAGTTATGTATTTGCTTTATCTCCATAGAGGATATTCATATCCTAATGTGCATTAATAATAATAAGAAATGGTTTTATATGTAGTAATATTTTCATAATACCAATATTACTGCTAACAGTAAGACTGCTGGATGGCATTTAAGATTTGTTTTGCAGTTCTTTATTTGTCCTTATGCTATATTTCTAGTAAGGATCTACAGTCAAAATACTGTATTCCAAAGTCACTTGAAATAATTGTCCTCTCTGTGGTTATGCACAGCTTGATATACAATTATTTGTTTGTTTCAGTTGTTTTCAATTCTTAGGTATTGCATTTGTAACTTTAATTTTTTGAAAATATAGAACATTTACCTTATTAGAAAGTTAAGACTGTGTAACAAGATATTCAGAAAATTTTCACTTCCATTCCTTCCTTCTCTGAGTAGCCATGTCTTTCTCTTCCCTTATTGGCAGCCATTTTTATTAGTTTTTGGTTATTCTTCCAGCATTTTGTTTTTTATAAATACAAGCAAAGTATATCCATAAATTCATATTTTTCCTTCCCTTCTCACATGAAAGTTAGCACCATTAAGTATTGTTCTGAATCTTTCTTTTTACATTTAATCTTGGAGGTCATTTCACATGTGAACATAGTGATTAATCCTCAATCCTTGCTATGGTGTATGATATTTCATTATATGTACCGTCTTTTATTCAACCAGTGCCTTATTGATGGACATTTTGTTTCTGGTCTTTTATCATTATTAATAATGTTTCAATGAATAGCTCTGTAGATATGTAATTCAGTATTTTGGGATAGATTTCTAGACATGGGATCATCACATTAAATAAATGCGTATGTTATTTTTCTAGACATCGTCAGTTCTCTTTTATCTACCTTTTACCATTCTACGTTCCCACAGCATTGTGTGCGAGTGCCTGCTAACCCTGTTGACCTTAGTTCATTGTAAGACTTGAATTTTTGCCAGTCTGGTAACTGAGTAGTAGTTTTGCCGTATAGTTTCACATTGCATTTCTCTTAGTTTGAATTGCGCTTATTTCCATTTCCATATGCTTAAAGGCCATTTTCATTTCTTTGTGACAATCCGTATATTTTCCCATATGTCTATCAGGTTGTTGGGTTTTTTTCTTAAACGCAGCATTATACATTAGAAATAGATTGTCAACCACTTTTTCTTTAGACGATTTGAAGAGTATCTTATTAGTGGCAACGATGAATGGAGAGGGAGACTTAATTTCTGAACTACCATGAAAGACTTAGGCTTTCCTTTCTTGGTAGTGTTAAGTTTTGTATACCTTTATGAGCCATACTTTTAGTGATACTATTAAATTTTCCTTAAAATTAACAATCACATGTAGACATTACTTTCTAGTTAATTTGTGGGGATAGAATTCAGACAGAAAACTGTAGAGATAAATAATCCTGTTTAATTTTGTTTCTGATACTGTGTGAATACTTTTGAAAAGTAAGAATATAAACTTCAGATTTTGAGGTATTAGCTCAGCAAAACCACTTTTGCAATATCTGATACACCATAAGTTTTGTGAGGTAGTTATATCACTTGGTTATTCTTCAGCTCTGGGGTGTCTGAAAGATTGTCTGCCTTGTACTGTGGACTCCACAGTCAGTGAGTTCCTAGCCTGTGAGATTCGGTAAATAACTTGTGGGACGTTGCTTACCAATATTTTTTCATACATTGCATTATTCATACATGAACAGCCTTTCTTTTTAAAATACAGCTTTGTAATGAAATCCTGAAACAGTTAAACGTCTTTTCTGACAATTAGTTATTTTTGATGTAATTTCCAATTTAAAAATCAGATAATTCTATTTTTCTAGAAGAACCTAACAAGACATGTGACAACAGTAACACTAGTGCTACCACTACCTCTATCCAGCCTAATCTGGAAAACAGTAACAGCAGCAGTGAACTAAATTCTTCCCAGAGTGAATCTGCTAAGGCAGCTGATGACCCTGAAAATGGAGAAAGAGATTCCCATACACCTGTCTCTATTCAAGAAGAGATAGGTAAGAATACCCTTCATCCATTAAAGGGACCTTCCTTTTTGTTTGTTTGGTTTTTGTTTTGTTTTGTTTTTGTTTTAGTTTTTTAGTTTTTAATTTTTTTTAAAATAAAAGTTTGGTGGGGGTGGGAAGATTTGGATTTTCTGATTTTTTTTTTTTTTTTTTAGACACAAGTAGCACTTGCACTCACTGTTTTTGTTTAAAAAATTACAAATGCACACGAAGGAAAAAAACAGAAGATCCTTTTCATACCTCCTCCCCAAAAGTAACCACCGACAGCGGTTTGGTGTGTAACATTTTATATCTTTTTCTCTGTAGTTCATTGGTGTATGTATATTTACAAAGGTTTCAAAGGTTTTTGGTTTTTTTTGTTTTTGTGTTTTTTTATATAAATGGGATCATTCTGCATGTATTGTTCTCCATCTTGTTTTTTTCACTCAGTGATACAGGTAGGGAATCTTTTTATGTTATAAACTGCATTCATTCTTTTTAACTGCTGCATGGTACTCCACAATACAGATGAACCATAATGCATTTATTGTTTCTTTGTTAATGGACATTTTAGGCTGTTAACAATTTTTTCATTATTACAAATAGTGTTGTTTTTTAATATCCTCAGCATATATCTGTGTGTACTTATGCAAGTATTTCTGGCAGTATAGAAACAGTAAGTGGAATTGCTGGTCAAATGGTAGGTACATTTAAGAAATAGTAATGGTTGCTGCTTAATTGTGCATCAGAAAGGGTCTATACCAATAATTTACATACCTATTTCCCCATTCCCTCACCTAAATTCAACATCATCGTTTTTCTTACATTTTTGCTAATGGTGAAAAGTATTTCATTTAAAATTTGTATATCTCTGCTAACTAATGTGGTTGAATTTCTTTTCATGTGTTTGCTGAACTTCCTATGGATTGGTTATTCATAACTTTTGTTCACTTTTTGCTGTCAAGTTTTGATATGTTTTCTTAATGAGTTTTAGGAATGCTTTATTTATTATGGTTATTAATCTCTGATTTTACATATATTTACTTAGTAATTGCTTGTTTTTAACTCTCTGTTGTCATACAGAAATTTTTACATTTTATATAAGTTAAATTTATCAATCTTTTTCCTTAGGGTCTCTCTGGATTTTTGTGTTTTATTAAGGAAGACCATCCCTATCCCAAGAATATGCATAGATTTTATAGTAATTTCTCATAATATTCCTTTAAGTTTGTTTTTACTCTATTTAAAGTATACTTTTTGTATAGTATAAGGTAGAGATCTATTTTAAGTAGGACTTTGAAAATTGCAACTGACCAAACCAACTTAAACTAGCTTATGTGAAAAGGGAATTTAATTAACTCATGTAATTGGTAAGTCCAGGCCTCATCAGACATAATTGGACCCCCAGGTATCAAATCTCTTTCTGTCATCCTTTCTCTCTCTCTTTGTGATCTACATATGTTTGTGTGTTAACTTCATTCTCTTCTAATACAGACAGGCTTTTCCCAAGTGACAGGCAAGATGGCACCAGCAATTTGTATTCTTGTCTTTCCAAGGTCTCTGACCCAAAGGCAAGGCCTCTACTCCTGTTCCAAATCAAAGTCCTTGAGGAAGGAATTTCAGTGGTTTATCTTGGATCATATTGTTACCACCCCAGTGGCCAGGGCAGGCAAGGTATTACGATTGATGGCTCCCGCAAAAGTGCATGATTAGAGTGGGGTAGGAATGGTTTCCCAAAGAAGGAGGGGTGCTGCAAAGGTAAGAACATATCATATCCACAATTCCATCCTTTGGTTTTCCGGCACATGCATGTATACTCACATTTTTCCCCATACATACAATTCAAAAATGCCTCTGCCTAACTTAATGCAAAGATCTCAACCACAAGTGAAAACTTTTTCGAAAATCTCTTTCCCGCTTATACTATGGCATAGAGAACAAGTGTAGCAAATGGATAAATAAAATGTGTTGGAAAAAAAAGAAAAGAAAAAAGAAAATCTCTTTCCCACAATTACATCTGATAATTGTAATTGTATCTAGACCCAGATCTAGGATTTCTGTGTGTTGTGCGTTAATTTTGATAGGTCTGGATGTAGCTTATCTTGATCTCACAGTCCATGAGCCAAATTATGAATTTAACTGCCTGTAAGTAACACTCATCATCCTGATAGTGGAGGGTGTTCTTTGATAAATCTAGATGCCATTGGTTTGCCAGGAGGATGGCCGTGGGTGAGAGGTGAGAAACGTATGAGAAGACTCCCCTTTTAGAGGCCACTCTGTTTTAGCAGCCTCGTTCCTGCTGGCTGTTATTGGTGGTGGATTGCTGAGGACTGCTGGAGGATTAAATAATTGTACATCCCAATTTGGCAGGTTTGGCATTTTCTCTGACAGTAGCACTCCCTTGCAGTTTCCTAGGTACCCAGCTAGTACCTAATGCTCAGTAACTTGCAATCAGGCTCCCTGAAGGTGAACCCCTCTAGTTTCCCAGTTTGTCTGCTTAGTAGACCAATAGCTCTAACTCTTGGTGGAGAGTTTGTCTAGCCTTCTGCTTCCTGGCATCAGTTAACAATGAGCTGCAGAGGCTGGGGCAGATCTGTACTCTGCCACCAGGCTGCATCACAGTGATTCCCTCCTTTATAGGAGGAATATGGCTTTTGAGCAGAGAGTGTTCAGTAAGGACCTCTACTCTCAACCTAGTTCTCTTTCTCCGCACCTTAAAGTCTTGCCCCTGGGAATGAATTTTCTTTTTGTTTCCCTAATTTGCTTTAAATTTAGCAAGTGGCAGATGATTGACTCTGAGCAATATTGGCTCTGAATTGAGGGGCTTCTTTAAAAAGTACTGTGCCATTCTCTTTGTTTTCAGGAAATCCAACCTAGACCAAACAATGTCTATAAAATCTTTATTATAAGATTTTATAGATGGTCCTAAGAAGAAGCTACCGTAGTTCAGCATCTTAGTGTAAAACTTCACAATCTGAGATCCAAGAGAAAATCGATAGTTTGAATAACTGTTTTGCTACTACACATCAAAGGTGACTAGTTTTCCAGCTTGGGGTAGCAAAATATTCAGTACTCCCACTCCATCTTGATTTAGTCAGTGCTATATTTTGGAGCCAAAATCTTTAAATACTCTATTGGATTATTTAGAACTTACTGGTTTTGATAGAATTCCATCACACTTGCTTAAAACAAAAAGGGAATTTTACTGGTTCATACAATTGGGAAGTCCCGAGTGGTGACAGCCTCAAGTGCATTCTTGGATCCGGGGAGCCAGATGAGACTATCATGATCTTCTCAGTTTTCCCCTTTCATATTTTTCTCTTTTTTTCCTCTGTGATGGGCTTATTGTTTGCTGTTATTGATAGTTTTGTTTCCTGTTTTTGATGGTTTTCTCTATCAAAGGGAATAAAAGTAGCCAACCCTTAATTTACATCCTTCCTGCTCAATAATACAAAAAGCAAAAACCCTGTCTCTGTCTCCACATTCAAAAAACTGGAATAGGATGCTGAGAGGATTGGGCTACGTAGCCAGCGCTAGGACTGTCACTGTGGCCAGCTAATGGTGTGCTTTGTCTGGCCAAGCTGAGTCCTGTGGCTGTGGCTACCCTAAAGGAGGCAAGATGCTTGATTTGCAGCCCTGGCAGAATCATATGATTGAAATGTAGAGGAAAAGCATCTCCCCAAAGGAAAGAAGGGGAATGGAATGGATAAAATTAATAAATGTTTACAAAATTGTCTTCATTTTTTTCCCCCAAAAATGCGTAGCCGGTTTTCCCAATGCTGTTTTCTTTTCTACTTAATTAAAATGCCATCGTTTTTTTTTTTATTTCGGCATATTATGGGGTACAGATGTTTAGGTTACGTATGTCGCCCTTGCCCCCTCCCCAAGTCCGAGTTTCAAGTGTGTCCATCCGTCGGATGGTGCACATTGCACTCTTTGTGTATGCATATACCCGTCCCCTCCCCTCCCCTTCCCTCCTGCCCGACATCCAATAGATGCTATTCTAATATGTGCACTAAAATGCCATCATTATTATATAATAGTATAGTAAATTGTCCTTTCATTTGCCAGTGCCATAGTATCTTAATTGTTTTAAATTTTAAATGAAAAAAAAATCAGATCTTATTTAACTGATCAATGAAAATTGAACAGCAATGCAAAGTATAGAAATTTTTCGAATGTATAGAAATTTTCAGCAAAAGTGAGATTTGGAATATGAAGCAGAAATTGCTCCTAGGCAGTTCAGTCTGCTACATTAAAAAATTAAGTTACTGTTAAAACGTTAAGAGGTCTTTATTATGTTTTAAAAAATCTAGTTTGTTGATTTTTTTTACATTAATAAGCATACACAGATAATTATTTAGATTCCCTAGGGGAAAATTCACTTGGCATTTATGTTTATAAGCTTAAAATTATTAGGTGTTTAAACAGAATTTCAGCGAAAATCTTCCTAAAATTAATGACATCCTTTCTATACAGAAATCCATACTGAATATATAAGGCAACATTTTGTTAGTGTGCATTTTGACTTACTATGTTTGTTACTTGTAACTGTGTAGCAGTCCTTACTGCTAATAGAGCTTTGAAACAGATAATCGAGCATGTTTAAATTTTCTGTGAAATAGTAGATGACTCACAGTAAAATTCTGACATTTCCTTTTAAGTAAAAGACTTAAGAATTAATGACATTTGCTTTGGTATTCAAGGACGTCATATACACCAGGTATGGTTTTGAAAAAATAAGGTGTCGTTATTACAATTATCTACTTAACTGTCATCAATTACTTTGTGCCTTTTTCATTGATAATAGGTGAGTTCAAATCAGAGAAGTCTAATGGGGAGATGAGTGAGTCTCCTGGAGCGGGAAGAGGAGCCTCTGGCTCAACTCGAATTATCACCAGATTGCGGAATCCAGATAGCAAACTTAGTCAGCTCAAGAGCCAGCAGGTGGCAGCTGCAGCCCACGAAGCAAATAAATTATTTAAAGAGGGCAAAGAGGTGTGTTCTTTCTGTTTAAAACAAAAATCTCTGGAATGTGAAGTAATTACTGTACCTTAAAAATAAGGGCGGGAAGTTTGTAGACCTACTTTTGAATTGTGTTTTCTCCATTTCTAAAACTGTAGCGGGTAACAAGAATAGAAGTATTAGGCTTATATTAAGTATAGTTATGTACCCAAATTTCATTGCATGCATGGAAATACTATAAATGGATGATTTACTTTCTTACTGTATGATCAGTCTTATTGTATGTAATTCTAAAGAGATAAAGCCTTCTTTTCACATATGGTAAGGAATAGGCTATTTATGGGGTTGATAAAGAGCTATAGGTATTTACCCCTCAGTTAACTGTGATCACTTCAGGCAAATCTGCAGCTAAAGGTTGGGGCTTACCCCTTGATAGAGTTCAGTGCATAGGACAGCACGGCATCCCCACTCTGACCATGAACAGAACCAGCACTATGATATAATACTTCTGCCCCCCACTGTTACGGTGATAGAATGGCCACAACTGTGTCTCCCAGATCTGAGAATTATTTGTAGAGTAGATATGTTCTTAGCATCACAGTAGCTGCTTTAAATCAGTGGCTTTCATACTTTTTTTTTTTTTTTTTTTTTTTTTTTTGAGACAGAGTCTCTCTGTGTCACCCTGAGTAGAGTATAGTGGCACCAAACTCCTGGGCTCAAACCTCAGCCTCTGGAGTAGCTGGGACTGCAGGCACACGCTACAATGCCCAGCTGATTTTTCAGTTTTTAGTAGAGACAGCTGCTCGCTCTTGCTCTCAGGCTGGTTTCGAACTCCGGATCTCAAGCGTTCCTCTTGCCTTGGCCTCCCACAGTGTGCTAGGATTACAGCCTGAGCCACCTCGGCAGGCCCTCATGCTTCCTTTGACTTTGACCCTCACTAAGATACGTGTGTTTTCATAGCAATCTGGTACACACATTCCAAAGCTTCCTGAAATGGTGTTTTACCTTACTATGTGGGAATTATTCTGATATTTTCTCTTCTAGTCTATTGTATTATATTTCATTTTTTTAAAAAGCTGAATAAGACCCATTATTTCATAGTTCACTAAAGGGTTGGGGTCAACTGTTTGAAAACACTATTTTAAAGTATCCATGGGCTCTTATACTAAAGCTGGAAGATAAAAGGAGCAGAAGAGAAGGTATTTTTAGGAATATATTTTTGGAGGGTTAGTACATGTGATGCCCTCCTTTGTCCCTGAAGTATATGTTACAAACTTGAAAAAATGATGGTAAGCAAATGATTTATATATATAGTTTCATGTGTATATTTCAGATACATGAAAGTAGTCAATAGTATCTGACAGATAATAGGTAATTAATGTTAATTTTGTTTTTATAGACATTCCTTGGTTGTTTAATTGTAAACAATTAGCTTTAGCTTTTAAAGTTCAAAAGTTCCATCATAAGATGTATCTTGATTTATTTGGAGTGATTAATTACAATTATTGAAAGACAGTTGATCAGACAATTTATATTTTTGACATAAATAATAGAGTCCTTTTATTTTCTTGGTCAGGTACTGGTAGTAAACTCTCAAGGAGAAATTTCACGGTTGAGCACGAAAAAGGAAGTGGTCATGAAAGGCAATATCAACAATTATTTTAAATTGGGTCAAGAAGGGAAGTATCGCGTCTACCACAATCAATACTCCACCAATTCATTTGCTTTGAATAAGCACCAGCACAGAGAAGATCATGATAAGAGAAGGCATCTTGCACATAAATTCTGTTTGACTCCAGCGGGAGAGTTCAAATGGAATGGTTCTGTCCATGGGTCCAAAGTTCTTACCATATCCACTCTGAGACTGACTATCACCCAACTAGAAAACAACATCCCTTCCTCCTTTCTTCATCCCAATTGGGCTTCACACAGGTAAAGGAAACTAAGGTTAACTTATTGCTAAAAATATACTAAATATTTATAAAATTATTGTTGTCGTACACTTTAAAACATCATTACCAATGAACTGAATGAAGTGAAGAGGTTAGAGGCAGGAGTGTACTTCTCAATTACTGAACCAATACTGCCATTTCTAGGGGCAGAGTCTTTTAGACGTGTGCTTTGTTGCCTTGTCTTTATTTTTTGTAGAGATGAGGTCTCACTATGTTGTCCGGCTGGTCTTGAACTCTTGGCCTCAAGTGATCCTCCCAAAGTGCTGTGATTACAGGTGCGAGCTTCTGTGCAGAGTCTATCCCTGGAATCAAGTGGAGACCAAAGTTCCAGAACTTTGTAGAAAGTTCAAGGAGTTAAAGGACTAAATGACCTCTAGAATTAAGTGTTTAAAATCTGTGATTCTATGAGGTAGAAACTTACAGTGGCAGTATATTTATATTTAAATATGCTTAGCCTAGAAACATATACACTATAACATGGAGTCATCATAAACTACAATAATTGTGCATTTAATTTAAGATCAACCAAGTGAAATAATTTCTTTCTTTTGAAATATAGGGCGAATTGGATCAAGGCAGTTCAAATGTGTAGTAAACCAAGAGAATTTGCATTGGCTTTAGCTATTTTGGAGTGTGCAGTAAAACCAGTTGTGATGCTACCAATATGGCGGGAATCTTTAGGGCATACCAGGTAAGTGAATTCTGAGCCTTGTGAATGATGAATGTTGGACTCCCTTTTGAAACACTAGTCTATTCATGATGAAAGCTAATGCATTTAAGAGTTCGTGTTAAAGACTTCACTCTTGTCCTCATTTTCTTCCTCTGTAAGACGTAAACGTGAATGATCATTAGTTCTTATTTGAGATAGAGGATTGTGATGAAGATCAAAAGATCAGGTAAAAATTTTAAATGTTTTCTAAAATAACTAGCGTTGTTATTGAATAGAAAGAACACTTACTTTTTTTGAGTATTTATTTTAGAATGTTCCAGGTACTATGCTAGGGATCTGATTTACATCCTTTTTTAGAGTTGGGTGTCTGGCCAAAGATCATGCAGCTCCCATATAGACCCAGAGTTATGCAACTTGAACAGATAGTTAAATAAATAAATTTTGTGACTTGAAACTACTTTTTAGCCCTTTAGGGATCATCCTGAAACATGTGTTGGTGGACCAAGCAGCTATGCTTCTGGCGACAAGAAATAAAGCCAAGCTAAATGTTGCCAACTAAAACTCTCATAATTAAATGTAACTTAAAATTACTAAATCATGCCTTTTATAGATCTGTTTTTAAGTATTTAACATTCTAATGGAAGATAGAATTCATTTTTTTTTAATCCAGGTATTATTTTCTTCCTGATTTGTTCTTGTGACTAGAACTGCTAAATAGCTTTTTTAGATTTATAAAATTATTTTGTGATTGTATTCGTATGACCCACTGGTAATATGTACAGAAGAACTCTGTTTTAATGTGATGAAGAGATGATATAGAGCATTCTGAATTTTTTAAAAATCATGATTCAGGAAAATTAGAAATTAATAATATAGTACTTCCACTTCTGGCAGTATTATGGTCAACTAGATAAGTAACAAACTTGTAAGACTTGATCCTAAGGAAATAATTAGAAATTCAAATGAATACTTTATTCATAAAGATTTTTTATTGCGATATTCAATAATAAAGCTTTGAGAGTGATCTAAATATTTAACAGTAGCAGAATACTTTTAAAATAATGGTAAATTATCTCTTTGGAGAAAACTATAAAGTTTTATTGAAAAACATGAAAGAATGCTTAAAAATGGAAATATATCTCATATTCTTATATAGGAAGACTCAGTGTCTTGACAATGTCAGTTTTTATCCTGTTAATATATAAATTAATCTCAATAGCATTAAAATTTTTAGTTGGATTTTCTGTAGAATTTGACAGGATGATTCAAAAATTTATATGGAGAGGGCCAGTAATAGAAAAGGTAAATTTCAAGCACAGGTAGAGGGACTTGCCCTGTCAGATAGCAAGATTTTTTTTTAAAGCTATAATAATACTGTGATATAGATACACAGATAAACAAATAGAACACTGGCTCAGAATAGAGAGTCCAGAAATAGACCAACCCATATATGACAATGTAATATATGATATAGGTAGCATTACAAAGGACAGAGTATTTATTTGTTTGTTCATTCTTTTGTTTGTTTGTTTTGGAGACAGGGTCTTGCTCTGTTGCCCAGGCTGGAGTGCAGTGGCACAGTTATAGCGCACTGCAACCTCAAACTCCTGGGCTCAGGCCATCCTCCCATCTCAGCCTCATGAATAGTTGGGACTACAGGCACATGCCACCATGCTTGGCTAATTTTTAAATTTTTTGTGGAGATGGGATCTTCCTATTGTCGTGGCTGGTCTTGAACTCCTGGCCTCAAGTGATCTTCCCACCTCAGCCTCTCAAAGTGCTGGGATTACAGGCATGAGCCACCATGCCCAGCCCAGAACAAAGTGTTTAATAAAAGATGATGGGGCAATTAGTTTTCCATATTGGTGGAAAATCATATTCCCTTCTTTATACCAAACACAAAAGTCAATTCCAGGTATAGTAAATCCTAAATGTGAAAAGCAAAACTTTAAAACTTCAAGTAGAAAATATAGGAGATTATCTTTATGACCCTGGAGTAAAGAAAGTTCCCTTTTTCCCTTCCTCCCTCCCTCTCCGCTTCTTTCTCCATTTCTTTCTTTTCCCCTTCCTTCCTCTTTCCCTTCCATTCTTATCTTTCTTTCCTTCCATACTTCCTTTTCTCTTTCTCTGATTGTTTTTCTTTCTTTCCTGATTCATTAAGTATCTCTTCAGGCATATGTAGGGGAGGCACTGTATCTATCAGATGGGAATGAGTGTGCATATATGTGTTTGTTTGCACATACTACAGATAACTTTCATTTTTTAATGTTTAACAAATGACATATATATATATATATAAGACTTATATATAAGCTTATATATAACATATAAGCTATAATGGTAATAACATGAACACCTGTGAATTTACCACCTAACTTAAAAAAAATAAGAACATTACCATTATTACATCTGCTTTTCACTCATATTACCTTGCCTCTCCTGAGAGAGAACCACAATCTTTAAGTTTGTGTTTTATTGTGCCCTTTTTCTTATTATGCAGTTTTATCACATATGTATGTATCAGTAAACAGTGGATCGTTTTCTGTTGTTCTTGAGCTTTATAATGTCTCATCCTAGAAGACTAAGCCATGGATCAGTTGAAGATATTTTTATTGTTTTATTATATTATAATCAAAAGAAAGTATCCACAATATATTCAAGAACTGCAGCTTAATAAGAAAAAAAATCAAAACATTTAGTGGCAAAAAGACCAAAGATGTAAACACATATGGCTAAAAAGCCATCTTTAACTGTGACGTAAATAAGAAGAAAGACGAAAAGATGCTTCACCTCCCTGGTAAACTGGGAAGTGCACATTAGTGTCACATACATCAGACTGTCAAAAATTTAAAGAATATTGACAAAGAAGTTATGTAATAGGAAGAGAATTGTGATACATTTCTGATAAGAGAGTAATTAGTGTAATGGTTGCTTATAACCATTTTAGAGAACAGTTTGGTAAAAACAGTTAACAATGTGCTTAGACTGGGTACGGGAGCTCACGTCTATAATCCTAGCGCTCTGGGAGGCCAAGGTGGGAGGATCACTTGAGGTCAGGAATTTGAGACCAGCCTGAGCAAGATGGAGACCTGGTCTCTACTAAAAATAGAAAAAGTAAGCCAGGCATGGTGGCATGTGCCTGCAGTCCCAGCTACTTGGGAGGGTGAGGCAGAAGGATTACTTGAGCCCAGGAGTTTGAGGTTGCAGTGGGCTATGATGATGCCACTGCACTCAAACAAGGCGACAGAGTGAGACTCTGTCACAACAAAAAAAAAAAAAAAAAAAAAAAAAGGTTCGAGTCCTACCTAGTACCATAGGGAGACATTTTACCATATGTGCATGAGAAGACATGTAGAAGAATGTTCCTTATAATGTGCCATAAAAACATGTATGTTAATATAATGTTATAATATTGTTTAGGGATATAGACGTTTGTGGTAAAAGTTTAAAGAAATTCAAGGGCTATATGCTTGAAACTTAAGAAATAGATAACAAAGGTCAAAGAAAAATTTTAATGGAAATGGGAAAACATTTTGATCTGGATGTTCATGAGAGTACGACATACATTCACATTTGTGGAATGCAATTACAGAGATCCTAGGGGAAATTGGTAGCCTTTGATGCTTATGTTAGAAAAGGAAAAACTGCAAATTAATTAGCAGAGTACATCTCAAGGAGTCAACCCAAAGAATGGAAGTATTAAAGCTATGAGCAGATTTGATGAAATAGAAAACAAAC
Organism: Avahi laniger; assembly: GCA_963575035.1. Taxonomy (NCBI): domain Eukaryota; kingdom Metazoa; phylum Chordata; class Mammalia; order Primates; family Indriidae; genus Avahi; species Avahi laniger. Next base: position 15,734 of record CAUYSK010058269.1, read on the forward strand.
ATACCTTAGGTACCATTATAATTTACAAACTTCTGATAAGATTATCAAGGGGGGAAAAAAGGAAGAAAGCACAAATAACCAATGTCAAGAATTAAAAAAGGGGCATACTAACCAACATTTCTGATTCTCTCTTCTTAGCACTGGGGATTTTAATGCATCCACAGAGGGTCCACTAACATAGTATTCAGGCTTCCTACATCCGCAGAGAAAGGGGCCCACCGAGCTCCTTTTGAGTAGAGGGGAAGGTTGGGAAGGAGAGACCACACTGACCTCAGCCATTAGGGCAAAGGCCACACTCTTAGGAAAAAGGATTTCTGGTTCTGTTTATCACTGCACCTGTCAGTAAGGTGATGGGCAGAACCAGATGATTTCATAAGTTCTTCCTCCAGTTTCAAGAACCAGGTAATTCTATTTAAACTCTTCACCGGAATAGAAAAAGAAAGAAATCTTGCAGATTATTATTTTTGTTAGTGTAAAACTGTTAATAAAACTTGATAAGTAGAAATAGACAAATAGAAAATTATGGTGCTGTCTCCCTTATTAATATTTATCATTGCTTAATAATTAATAGCAAATAGATACATATATAAGAAATTAAAATATCGGCAGGTATATTTAGGAGTAAATTAAAAGAATAATAAACCATGGCTCAATTGGCTTCACTCTAGGCATGGAAGACTTGTCCAATATTAAGAGATTATTAATACCATGCTATTTTAAGAAGTCAAAGAAAGGAAACTTTGATCATCTCATTAGATGCCAAGAAGGTATTTGTCTTAAGTTCATTATTAATTCTTGGTTTTCACAAATTCTTAGTTCAATAGGAATATATTAAGTCTTTTTTTTTGGTTTTTTGGGTTTTTTTTGGTAAAGATGTATTTCAAACCAGATTACCATGCTTTTTGGTGAAACTCTTGAAGCATTCCCATCAGCATTCAGGTGGAACAAAACAAAGATGCCCACTAACACACTGTATTTTAACTTTTCCTGAAAGTACTGGCCAGTGCAATTTGCCAAGAGAAATAAAACATATAAATATTGGAAAGATATATGCACAATTATTATTTCATATGCAGTTGCTCTAATCATGTACTTAGGAAGCGCAAGAAAATTAACTGGAAGACTATCAGAAACAAAAATTCTGAAAAATAAGGTGGGCAGCATACTGAACAATCGCTTTCATGTATACAGTCTTTGAGTTAAAACAGCAAATTAAACACGTTTAATTTTGTTCGCTGTTCTCCACTAAAACTGTGGCAAAGGGATTTTTTTTTTTTTTTAAGTTATAGACTCACAGGGACAGGGAGAACAGCAGAGAATACAGCACTTGTAAAATTCTGGAAGCAGTAATGCAGATGGACAAATGGTAATTTACTCAAGAAGGCCATATCCCAAGTCAGTGGGGAAGACAGAATTTTTGCAGGTTATACCACATAGCCTTTAGAAAGAAGAAAAGCAAGAAGTACATAGCAGTCCACTTCTGATCATATTGTTATACCATGCCTACTGTATACTGCAGTCCTGCCAGACACCCTGATTGTGCTGAGCCCTGTATCTTCCAGGCCTTGCTTGTGACCTCGCTCACTGATTGCACCAAAAAAGGTCTAGTAAACTTTCCTGAAAGCTACAGCCAGACTGTGACCCAGAGAAAAGTTTATGTTTTCTTGGGAACCTTCTTTAATAAGTGACAGTATTGCTGTTATGCTCGTGCAGCTAGTTTTATACTTGCCGAGTTTTCAAAAGCCAAACTTTATATTATTTGGGATACATGCGTAGATGATAAAACTATAAGGAAAAGCAAGAGAATGTTTAACACAAAAGTTAGGATAATGGTTACTATGTGTGGGACACACAAGCTTCTGATGTATTGGTTATTGGTAAAGTTTTATTTCTTAACCTGGTTGCATTTTATATATTTTTAAAAATTATAATGAAAGAAAAGATTTTAGCAACAATAATAACAACAACAAAAAAGCCTCAAAACACCTAGGAATAAATTTAACAAGAAATATTCTGGGGCCGGGCGTGGTGGCTCACGCCTGTAATCCTAGCTCTCTGGGAGGCCGAGGCGGGCGGATTGTTTGAGCTCAGGAGTTCGAAACCAGCCTGAGCAAGAGCGAGACCCCGTCTCTACTAAAATTAGAAAGAAATTAATTGG
>CAUYSK010058272.1:0-36686 GCA_963575035.1 Avahi laniger
AGACTCCTGGGCTCAAGCAATCCTTCTGCCTCAGCCTCTCAAGTAGCTGGGACTATAGGCATGTGCCACCATGCCCGGCTAATTTTTTCTACATATATATTTTTAGTTGTCCAGATAATTTCTTTCTATTTTTAGTAGAGACGGGTCTCACTCTTGCTCAGTCTGGTCTCGAACTCCTGACCTTGAGCGATCCACCCGCCTCGGCCTCCCAGAGTGCTAGGATTACAGGCGTGAGCCACCACGCCCAGCCTGTTTTATCTCTTAATTGTGGTAAATACATGACTATATGCATTTGTCAGATCTCATAGAACTGTTCCAACATAAAAGTAATTTTACTGTGTATAGAAAAGTGAATTAAAAAGACATTTGAAAAGTAAGTTGGAGAGCAGTTTGTATATGTGATTATTAAAATATATCCATATGGTGTGTATGTGTGTGTATCTCTGTGTGTGTGTAGTATTTCTGGAACAGAACACTCAAAACCAAGTGAATCTGGAGATAGGGGAGGAGGACTTTTATTTGTAGTTTATAGCCAACTGAAGGTTGGTTTTTATTTCAGACCCTGAGTAGTTATTACTTTTGTAATTGAAGACTATTAAGTTACTTAAAAATGAATCTTAAGCCTCTGGGACCATATACATCCCCTGGTAGGGGGAGGGGATGAGGAAACAAAGGCCTTACTAGGTGGAATTTTTAAGGCCATCAGTTAAACATGGAGGCTTTTTCATCCCTATCAAGTATTTGTTGGGAGGGAGACTGTGCCTCCCCTATCTCTTAGATCAGAGGTCCTAGGGATGGTGCAAGGATGTGGGAGAAGAAGGGGACCGGTCACTCCCAGGATGGCCTCCGTGGGAGCTGGTACCCAGCCAGGGCTGCTGGATCCCTAACACCCCCGACCCCCATCAAAGACTGGGGTTCCCCCATTCCTACCACATCATCACCACCACACTGGGTCAGAGAGAAACTGAAGGTGCTAAGGTTTCCATGGCAACAGATGAGTCTAAGCTCCAGTGAGCCCTTTACCCAGCCAAAGGCTGCAGGGAGAGAGAGAGAGAGAGAGTGTGTGTGTGTGAGTGTGTGTGTGTGTGTGTGTGTGTGTTTTGTGCGCAAGTGTGTTGGGGAGAATCAGATTGGGGGAAAAGCCAGGCAGGAGAGAGAGCAATAAATGAGCGGAGATGGGCCTCAAGCGCTAAGGAACACGCAGGAGAGATGTAAAAGGGGCCAACCTGCCCAGAGCTTCCACCAAGTAGAGCTGCCACCTACTGTGTGCCAGGTGCTGGGCCAGGCACTTTGTCTCTTATCAGCCAACGCCTGCAGGAGTCCTCCGCTTAGAGTTGGCTGCCAGTAAGTATCTGTGGAGGGGTGGCAGCTCCATCATCTCGTAGGCTATTCTCCCCATTTCCTAGGCGGGGCAGTCGAGGCTCAGAAAGTTGAGCGACATGTTTAAGGAGCAGACTTGGCTGTAAGGCCAAGGCCTTCCAGTGGTACCAAGTGGTCCCTGCTGAGCACAGAGAAGGGCCCTCAGGGACAAGGTGGCAGTGGCCTTGCCCTTGGGGAGTGGGCTTCTGTGCATGTGAAGCAGGGAGGGATGGGGAGGGGGAGGCTGGGAGTGGGAACGGGCGTATCCAGGGGAAAGGAGAAAGGGGGCTTTTATGGAACCACAGACTTATAATGACAAATCGACATGAGCCCATTCTTAAGAAATGGGTTAAACCACAGTTTGGTTTAGGACAGCGGTTCTCAACCAGGTGGTTCCCCTCCCCCATCCCAGGCCATTCGGCGGTGTCTGTAGACATGTTTTGTTGTCATGACTGGAGGTGGTGTGGACACTGGCTTCGAGTGGGCAGAGGCCAGGGACACTGCAAACATTCTACAGTGCATGGGACACCCCTTGCCCCATAACAAAGAATTACCATCTTAACAGAGCCGAGGTTGAGAAACCCCGGTTTAGCAAGACAGTGCGTGACACTCCTGCGGTGGCTCTGTCACTCTCAAATTCTCTCTGCCCTGGGGACATGCACAACCCCTGGGGCTTGTCAGAGGTGCAGTGTGATAGAGGAGGAAGCAAGGGCTTCTTGAAGGCAGAGGGGTCTGTTGCAGTCCCCTGACTGGCTATGTGACCCTGGATAAGCCACTTTACCTCTCTGGACCTCTGTTGCCACTGAGTCAGGGTGGCTGGCCCCCAAACTCTTTCCTGTCCTGGGGGTGCTGCAAAATCAGCTGAGAGAGTGGATGCTCCTTGTCAACTGGGAAGTGCTGTGTGCAGAGAATGAGTGAGCTCATCGCCTAGCGGGTGTCATGATAGAAAGGTGTCCTTGGGGGTCGAGGCAGACAGAGGCCCAGAAAAGTGAAGAGGAGAGGCTCACTCAGCAGCCAAGCTGCGCACAGGCCCCGTCCTGTGGCTGAAGCAGGAGACACAGCTCTCCCAGCCCGTGGCCTTCACCAGCTCCCTCCCAACCTGCCCTGCTTGGGTACCTGCAAACCAGTCTGCCACCGCTGGGCATCCAGGCTGGTCTGGTCGGTGAGGTCCTGCAGCCTGGCTTTCCGCAGCGGGTATCTCCTGGCAGCCACCGTGGGGTCGCTGGCTGTGGTGGCCCGTGGGCGGGGCTTGTGGTTGGTGATGTGGTTGGTGCTGTACGCCCTCCGTCGCTGGGAGAAGTTCAGATCTGGACAGAGGTAGAGATAGGGGAACCATGAGGGTGGGACAGAGGGAAAGAGAGGGGCTTGCATGCTTCCTTCCTGCTTGCCCACCAAAATCTGTGCAGGAGCCTCACCAGGCACCCGAAGCCTTGGCTGATCTGGCCCTTATCTATCTCCCACATACTCTCCCTTCTGCTCCCTTTTAACACACAGTGTGCTCCAAACACACTAGATGAGCAACAGTTGTATGATATATGTGCTTTCTAAGTGGCACGCCTCCACGCCTTTGCTCAGGCAGTGTCTGCTGCCTGGACGCTCCTCTCTATTCTTCTAAGAACCCAGCCCCTTGCTAAGTCTTTGTTTATGTCCACTAGTGCTGCAGTCCTCAACCCCGGTACTGGTCCGTGGCCTGTTAGGAACCGGGCTGCACAGCAGGAGGTGAGTGGCAGAAGAGGGAGCAAAGCTTCCTCTGTATTTACAGCTGCACCCCACGGCTCACATCACCGCACAAGCTCCGCCTCCTGTCAGATCAGTGCTGGCATTAGATTCTCATAGGAGCCTGAACCCTGCTGTAAACTGCGCATGCAAGGGATCGAGGTTGCGGCTCCTTGTGAGAATCTAATGCCTGATATCTGAGGGGGAGCTGAGGCGGTGATGCTAGCGCTGGGGAGCGGCTGCAAATACAGATTATCGTTAGCAGAGAGGTTTGACTGCACAATAAACATAATGATATTGAATCATTCTGAAACCATCCCTGTCTCCCCGATCCGTGGAAAAATTGTCTTCCATGAAACTGGTCCCTGGTGCTCAAAAGGTTGGGGACCGCTGCTTTAGTGGATATACTTGTCTCTCTTGGGATCCCCACAGTTTGTCGCATTTTCCAGAGGCGCCTGTCACTCTGCTTTCTACCAGAGTTAGGGCCAGTCATCTCTCTCTCACTAGATGGAGAGCTCCTTAAGGGCAGGTGACATGTTTGAGTCATCTTTGCTTTCCATGTTGTGTGCTTGGTCCCTAGCCTTAGTAGGGAATCAGTAAATGCCCTTTGAATGGAAATTAACAGCATAAAGAGGCTTTGTAGTCAGATAGATCCAGACTCTTAATCTGTACTCTACCTCTTTTGAGCCCTATGACCTTAGCCAAGTTGCTTAAATTCTCTAAGTCTCAGTTTCCTCATCTGTGAAATGGGTATAACAGTACCCACCTCTGTAGCTGCTAACTGACTAATGAGATGGTTTTAAAAAGCACTTAGCATGTAGCAAGTGCTCAATATAAGGTAGTAATTATTATGGCTTCCCTGCAGAAAGAGCAGCAGACCAACCAGGATTGGTGGTGGAGTCTCCGCTGACTAGCCGGGCATTTTTGGCCTGCCCCAGGTTGAAGGGTGCTTCCAAGTTCTTGGCACAGTCTCCACTGTCCGGCCCAGGTCCCTCATCTTGAGAGTGGTAGAATACGGAGCTGCTGGACTCCTGAGAGTGCAGCATGCTGTACCGTCGCCTCTTGTCCTGGAGGGAGGGAGAGAAAAGGGAGCTGGGAGTAAGGCTCGGTGCCAGGAAGGACTTCTCGGGGAAGCAAGGGGTGTAAACACATGTGGTGGAGATTCTGTCTCAGAAGAACGTGCATAATGGGAAAGCTGTTTGTTGGCTTAGGAAATTTTGGAAAAGTTCCTTTCAAAGATGGTGAATGGAATTATCTTTTCATATCACTTATGTTGTTTATATTTTCTATTATTGACCTCATTCTTTAAAAGGTTTTAAAAATGTAATTCTAAACGCCACTCCTGTCTCCAAATAGGTAGCCCAAATTATAAAAAACAAAATGAACCATTTGTTTCTTCCCTTCCTTTCTCCATTATGTGTATATATATATATATATATATATATATATATAAATGTGTATGTGTGTATGTAACATATTGTCTTTTGGGGGTCATTTTTGTTTTATAAAAAGTCGACTGTACTACTTACATTTATCGGTATCTTGAAGTTTGCACTTAAAACCTTTTGGAAATTCTTTGTCAACCATGGTCCTTAATATTCAACTGTATACTATTCCATCTCCCCTGTTGTTAAGCATTCACTTTATGGACATTTATTTTGGCCACTATAAAAATGCTGCAATAAGTCCTTGGACATGAATGCATGACATTACTTTTATTTCCTTTTTGTTTGTGTTTTTTTATTTCAAAATATTAAGGGGGTGCAAATGTTTTTGTTACATGGATACCTTGTATAATGCTTAAGTTGTGGATATTAGTGTATTGGTCGCCACTTTTATTTCGATGGGTTAGATTCCTAGGAGAGGAATTTCTGGGTTGAAACGTTTATATATTTCTAATTTCATTAGATTGCTTTGCAGAGGGCTGTGGCAAGTTATATTTACTCCAACAATATACGAAGGTTCTCTTTCCCTAATATCCCTACCAGGAGGAGGGAAGACTTTGCTAGTCTCAGGTAAGAAAAGGAGAATGGATCTGGTGATTTGTTGGGTGCCTTCTGACGGTAGGTCTGCTAATGAACTGGTGCCTTCCAGACCTCCCAGGAGGGCCCGGGCTGTGCAAAGACTTGGTTGGCATTTTGTTCAGTATTTTCTCCCTGCAGTTAAACACTCTGCTTTCCATAACCCAGTAACCATTACCCTGATCATGGTTCTTAAGAAATTCCATAACATTCAAACATCTGGAAATTTCACATGAAGTTCCAATTCCTCTTGAAAAATTGGAAACACATTTAACACAGGGCCCACGTTCCTGCATGGCACCAGTTTGTTAGAGCTGAGCAGGGGCTGCCCGATTTAGATAGGTTGTGTGCTTTGCAGTTTGCCATATTCCTCACCACTCCTTATTGCCTCTCCAACTATGAGCTCATTGGTAACTGCTATCTAACATGGCACTTGCCCCTTTTATTTTTACACTGAGTCCATTTCATTATTTCATACCTGCTCAATCCCTCTAGGCATTGAGTTTGAGACTCTATTTTTTTTTTTTTTAAATAAACAAGATGAGATATGCTTTAAGTGGGAGTGGAGAGACTCACTAAAGAGGGAAGATGGGTGAGGAAACAGCTTCTCAGGCAATCGCCCACCTTTTAGCACGCCGTCCACTTCCCTTTGAGGAATTCTTTGCTTTTATCCCACTTCCGCCACCACGTATAAGGGAATTATTCACGTAAATAAATAAAATGCAAACTCATCTAAGGGAATATGAGCTGACTAGAGTGTTTGGGGAAAGAAACCCGAGTGCGGTTGTTCTTGAACTGAAGCGTGCATCACATCACTTAGGGGAGATTACGTACAATGCAGATTTATGGGCCTTGCCCTTGGGGATCCTCATTCAGTGGAGATGGGTTGGGGCTAGGGCTCTGCATTTTAAATAAGTTTCCCAAGTGGTTCCACTGCAGGAGCTCTTGAAAACCGCACTTTGAGATGGTGGCATCTGCCTAAGCAAGGTCACCGTGATTGAATGCCCATGGCCTGGCAACTGTAAACCCACAACTGGATAAATTATACCCACAACTCTAAACCCAGTTCTAACTAGTTCCTAGTTGCGTGAATCGTCTTTCCAGCGAAGGATGGTTTGTGGGCTTGGGCCCCTGGAACTTCTAGGATACTTACAGATCTGGGATTGGAGACGTACGAGGAGGCATCGCACACAATGCCATACCCCACCAACCGTTCTCCGGGGAAGAGGGAGCTGGGGCTGACGGCTGAGATCAGGACCTCGGTGGTCTCGGGGAAGATCCACTCCACGGTCACGTCGCTCAGCACTGGGGCCATGGCCTTCTTCAAGCACTTGACCATCTGTTGGGCAGGGTCAGAACACAGTTGGGGGGGTTGTGTGAACACATGAGCAGGGTGAAGACTATGTGAGTGTGAACTTGGGGGGGTGGTGTGAACAGGGAGGAGGGGACAACAGGCCTGGGGTGGCTTGCCCAGCAGCCTCTGAGCTTCTTAGACTCCTAGAATGTCAGAGTTGGAAAGGATCTTTGCTGTCATCTTTCCTAAGCTTATCATTTTGTGAATGAGAAAATCTGAGGCTCAAAGTAGGGCTGTGACTAGCCCAATGGTACACAGAAGATTTGTGTCAAAGCGTGGACTGCATAATGATCTTGAGAAAGTTAATTTGCCATTCTGGGCCTCAGTTTCCCCTTTGGTTAACGTGGGAGGATATAGCTGGAGGATTATCTGAGATCCTGGATTTGAAGTATCTGCCATGCGGTAGGTGCTCAGCGAATGGCAGCTGTGGTTTAGCATCACCTAGGCTGATTTCTGCGGGCATCCTATACTGCAAAGCTGGAAAAAGTGATTTGGGGATTGAGGCAGTCGTAGAGGCGAGCTCTCAAAGCCCCCTTCGAGAAAGATCATGCCTTTTTGCTGTAAGAAATGCAGTTAGGTGACAGCTTCCAGATACAGTGCCCCGGCTTTTGAGCCAAGACCACGCCTCTCCCTGGAAGCCCCCAAGCCAATGACTCAGCATGTGGGGATACTGGTCCTGGCCATTTCAGCCCAGCGCAGACTCTCTGGTGGGTAATCTTTGCTCCAGAGCTCCCAGCCGGGTTGGTCGAGACCTTGCCGGGGTGGGGCATCTCAGTCCCAGGCTTTCCCTGCCAAGTTTGCACCCCCTTTCCTTTCCCAGTTGTTGGACCACCTCGGGCCTCAAGAGCTTTCCTTCCTGCTACCTCCTCTTCAGTCTTTCACAGACACAGTTCTCAACAGACCTCTTCACTCTTAACCCCAGCTCTGTCTGCTTCCTGGACTGACAAAGGGGTTTCCTAAGGTTAGGATTATTTGTGCCAAATTTGCGGGAAATGGAAGGAAGACTACAGCCTCATTTATTTCTGGACACTGTAGATTCTTCTGAGCCACCATTTGTCACCATCAGGAATGTAGCCTGTAATGACCCCAAACACAACTCCATGACCATATAGGAAATGGCTCCTTAAGGGGCCTCAATCCTGCCTGGCCAGTGGATGGAGCGTGTGACCCAGTGGCTGGGACCAGGGGATCTAGCGTCCTGGCATGGCTCCAAGAGTTGCCTGCTCTGTGGTCTCCACTTCTCTGGTTCTCACTGGGGTGCAGTGTGGCCCAGAGGAGAGCTCAGATATGGGGTGAAATCCCAGCTCCACTGAGGTGCCATGGGACAGATCTGGGCCTCTGAGGATCCAGCACCGGAAGAGACTGGGGCCCTGCGCCTACCTTGGGTTGCAGCCGCTCCCCCTCCACCAGGAACTCAGCACTGCCCTTGGACACAGATGCCAGCCCCTTCACCAGTCTGTGGCAGACGTTGGGTCCAATTCCAAAGCTATAACACCTGGGGGAAGGGGAGGGGAGAGGCTGCTATTTCCCACCCTCTCTGTGTCTTTGTCCCTATGGGATAAGGGACAGAGTAATCTAGCAGAGCTACCTCGGAGCTGACCCTGTCTTTGGGTAGAAGGCAAGCGAGAAGGAGGAAGGCCACCTGTGGCCACTCACATACACATACAGACCGCCCACAGTTCCCCCTGGAGTCCAATCACCCTCTTCCCAGGCTGCTCTCTGGGAGCTGTGTGCAGAGGTGTGGGCTGCTCAGCCCTCTGAACTTCCGAGGGGAAAAGGCACACTCAGCTCACGCCCTCCTAGAAGCAAAGCGCTACGGGAATTGTGGGTCCTGTCCTCTCCCTCTGGCATTTTACACATGTTGCTCTGGCTCTGGTGGCCCCAGCTCCAGGGTTACTAAGCCCAGACCCCTGCCTGGGCCGACCTGGTGGAGAAGGCGTGGTTTCGCACCAGCTCCAGCACCTTCCCCGTGTTGCTGACGGCGCCATCTGTGATCAGGAAGATCAGCCGGGGGTGGCCTTGGTGCACGGGCTGCCGGATGATCCACTTGAGAGGGGAGAGGATGTTGGTGCCACCCATGTCAGCCCGCATCCTCTGGACGTTATCACAGGCCACGGCCAAGTTCTCCTGCAGGGAAGGACAACGGGCAGGGCGGACAGTGCCCAGGGTCACCACGTGGCACGGAGACTCTCAGCCAACCGGCAATGAGCCCTTAGTTTCCCTACATCTTTGTTCAGCCTCTGGAGTTGACTCACGCTCCCAATGTCATCCCTGTCCCACGCACAGCAAGAATAGGTGGCCACTTATTTGATGAAATCTTGCCCAACAACACCCCCTACCAATGCCCGAATCGCCGCCATTTGTGGTATACTGACTTAGTATTGGTCTCTCCGAGTTCCTCTTTAAAAACATAAACACCCCTGGAAAAGGCAGCACGTTAATTCCCACTTTCTCAGCACAAATGAGGTTTCCTTTTCTGATGAGGGAGGCAGGGAGTGGGGTGGAGAAGACGCAGGACTAGCAATTTGAAGACCTGAGTCCTGCACCTGACGCTGGTACCAGCTCCCTGTGATACTCTGGGGACATCATTTCCCTAATCTGGGCTTCGGATTTCCTCCTTCCTGGACCAGCTCTGTGGAGCCCAACTGGCAAAGGACTGTTGGCACTGGATGGATGTCATTGCAGCAAGAGTAGATTCCCACTGGACGCAGTGACCCGCTGCTGCTGGCTTGGAAACATGCTCTTCACGCTTGGAAGGGACTTGAAAGTCACCGTGTAGATCAAAAGTCTTTAGATGCATATGTAGCTTTTGAGCCAGCAAGGCAAGGAACTAATCCCAAGGGAATAATTAAGGATGCTATAAAGATGACTAAATAGAAAAAAAATGGAAACAATTCAAATGCCTGAGTGTTCTGTGAAATAAGTCCCAATCTAACTGTGTAGTGAAATACTGAGCAACCATTAAAATTATGTTACAGATTAGTACTTACTGGCATGGAAATATGTTCACGATAGACTGTTATGTTAGAAAAGTAGGTTACAGCGCAGTGTGGAAAGCCTAATCCTATTTTTATTGAAGATGTGTGTAAATGCATAGAACAAGTTCTGGAGGGATTTATACCAAGCTCTTAACAGTGTGTCTTTTCCTCTTTTTTTTTTCCCTGACTGATGTAATCATGTGAGATTTAAAAAAAAATTATTTTTGGTTATCTAGATTTAAAAATTGTGGGGCAATCAATATACATTATTCTTAACAAAAAATTTTTTGGGCCAGGTGCGGTGGATCATGTCTGTAATCCCAGCACTTTGGGAGGCAGAGATGGGAGGATCACTTGAGGCATGGAGTTTGAGACCAGCCTGGGTGATATAGTGAGACCCCATCTCTAAAAAATAAAAATTAGCTTGGTGTGGGAGCATACACCTATAGTCCCAGCTACTCAGGAGGCTGAGGCAGGAGGATCACTTGAGCCCAGCAGTTTGAGGCTGCAGTGAGCTGTGGTTGTACCGCTGCACTCTAGCCTGGACAACAGAGCAAGAGTCTGTCTCAAAAAATGTATTTTTTTCTTAAGAGATGAGGCTTTAGTATGTTGCCGAGGCTGGACTCGAGCTCCTGGGCTCAAGTGATCCTCCTACTCAGCCTCCCAAGTAGCTGGGACTACAAGTGCACACAGCATGTATTATTCATGTATTTGGAAAACTCATAAAATTATTTTTAGTTGAAAAGTGTCCCATATGTCTGTCTTCCCTCCCTCTCTCTCTTCCTCCCTTCCTCCCTCTTCTTAGATTTGGGAAGGATGCTCCAATTTTGGACATGCTGCTAGGGCCACAGCCCTGTTGCTTCACACTGTAGTTGGAGTGCTGTGAGTCCCATTCCTACCCACTTCCATACCTGCTCAGACGCCTGTTCACTGCCACCCTTACCATTCACTGCCTCAGCTCAGCCCCTTGTCCTGGTGAGACAGGCTTCAGTGAGCGGCAGGCCCAGGCCATGTCCTCTCTCTACCCTCTCCCTGTACCCCATCTCTGTGCACGCACACACTTTGCCCAAATATTGTTTTATTTTGAAGAGGGGGGATGCCAGGAGGCTGAGATGTCAGCACACTGCAGAAACATAGATAGCCTCTCTTTAGTTCTCTGCCCCGAGGTGTGTTCTGGGCTCTCTGCGGGTGGGCAGCTTCTGAGGCCAGCCCCAGGGTTGCCTCTTCTTGCCTTTTCCCTCCTTTCCTCTGCCCCTCACCTCCTGCCACCCTCCTGGTCCCAGCCTTGCCGCCTTACCTCACTGTAGGTCTGGCTGGAAGGAAAGAGGGTCTTAAATGTGGATCCAAACCCAATGACATTGAAGAGGCAGGCTGGCATGAGGCTCTTAAGAGCCACCAGCATGGCGTCCTGGCAGGCGAGAAAGGAATTTTCAGGATTCAGGGAGTTGTTGCCACTCCGCCAGCCAGCACCAGTATCCCCTTCCCAGCACAGGAGCAGCCTCCAGACAGGGCTTTTGCCCTCTGTCTGCACCCGGCAGCTCCTTTCCCTTCACATCGAGAAATGTGCTAAGGTCGAGCAGAGGCTGGACGGAAGCCATCCTCATGAATCTTCCCATCCAAGCAGCAGGTCTGGCTTCTCAAAGCCATTCTAGTATGGCTGGTCAGTTCCATGTCACTGCTCGCTGACCCTGAGAGGTGGAGGGCAGGGAGTACCCACTCCCTTCTGCCAAAGCAAAACTGACGTCTAAGGGAAGAAGGTGGCCTGGTCCAGGTCATGCTGTTGGTGGGCGGCTTGTGGCCTTCCCCCAGAGCCTTCTGCATCAGACTCAACCTAGATGCCATTAACTAGGGACAAGTCCTGAGGGACAGTCTCTTTGGCTCACATTTGTTGAGTGCATAGGATGCATTTTACATGCATTACCTCACTAACCCTCACAACAGCCCTTTGAGGTGGGCACACTATTATCCCCATTTTATAGAAGAGAAGACTGAGGCACAGAGAAGGGAAGTGACTTGTTGGCAAGCATCCAGACAGTGAATAGTGGAGTCAGAACTCAAACACAAGTCATTTTGCCTCCAAAGTCTGTGAGCATTAAAGAGTCTTAACCTATGTAACTGTGCACCACCAGGAGACCTTGACAAAGGTACATTGAAAAAAATAATGACAATGAGGGAGGTGGAGGTGATGGTAGAGCAAGAGTGATGATGATGCTGATACAAGGCAATGATAAGTATTCAAGCAATTTCTATGTGCCAAGCATCGTTCTAGACACTTTATATTAGTTATCTCATTTGATCTCTAGAACATGCATTATAGCATAGTGGTTAAGAAGACATGCTTTGCAATGAGATATCACTTATCTCCAGTGAGAATGGCCTTTACAAAAAAGTCCCAAAATAATAAATGTTGGCATGGATGCGGAGAGGTAGGAACACTCATACAATGCTGGTTGGACTGCAAACTAGTGCAACCTCTGTGGAAAGCAATATGGAGATACCTTAAAGAGATACAAGCAGAATTACCAATTGATCCAACAATCCCATTACTGGGCATCTACCCAAAAGAACAAAAGACACTCTATGAAAAAGACACCTGCACCCGAATGTTTACAGCAACACAATTCAGAATTGCAAAGATATGAAAACAACCCAAGTGTCCATCAATACAAGAGTGGATTAATAAAATGTCGTATATGTATACCATGACGTACTATTCAGCTTTAAGAAACAATGGTGATATAGCACCTCTTGTATACTCCTGGATAGAGCTGGAACCCATTCTACTAAGTGAAGTATCCCAAGAATGGAAAAATAAGCACCACATGTACTCACCAGCAAATTGGTTTCACTGATCAAAATCTAAGTGCACATATAGGAATAACATTTATCGGGCGTCGGCAGATGGGAGGGGGAGGAGGGGACGGGTGTATACATACATGATGAGCGATGCGCACCATCTGGGTAATGGACACACTTGAAGCTCTGACGGCAGCGCGGAGCGGGGGTGGGGGGGATGTGGTGGGGGACAAGGGCAACATACGTAACCTAAACATCTGTACCCCCATAATAAGCAGAAATAAAAAAACAGAGAAAGAGAAAATGCAAAAAAACAAAAAAGAAAGAAATCTCTCTATGTGATGTACCAATTTTCTATATTTGTTAGTGCACCACTCAGGCATCAATGCTATTGCTTCCTTCATCAATGAAAAAATTAACTTTTCTTTGATAAAACCATAAATATTGAGCTGGGGACATATTTTTCCTTAGAAAAGAATAATAATACTTTTGATATTATTAAAGTAAGAAAAACATTGTCTTTCTGAAATAATGCTAATATTTGTCTTAAATATAATAAATACCTTTAATTATACAAAGATATCTAGGTATTTAGTTATATGGTATTCATAAAGGTATTTTTTCATTCAGTCAACTGATATTTACTGTAAACTTAATGTGTTCAAAATACTATTCTCAAGTTGTGAATTAATAGCAGAAATTTTTTAAAAATGCTCGACCGGGCACAGTGGCTCATTCCTGTAATCCTAGCACTCTGGGAGACTGAGGTAGGAGGATCACTTGAGCTTAGGAGTTTGAGACCAGCCTCAGCAAGAGTGAGATCCAGTTTCTACTAAGAATAGAAAGAATTAGCTGGGCGTGGTGGCACATGCCTGTAGTCCCAGCTACTTGAGAGGCTGAAGCAGGAGGATTGCTTGAGCCAGGAGTTTGAGGTTATTGAGAACTAGGCAGACTCCATGGCACTCTAGCCCTGGCAACAGAGTGAGACTCTGTCTGAAAAAATAAAAATAAATAAAAAATAAAAATATGTAAAAATATATCCAACCACACACATATACAGTCCCAACCATAGATAACTATATAACATTATCCATACACAAATAAATTCATAATCTAATATATATGCAAATGTGTGTATACAAATATGCAGATATGTGTATACACTTGCACACACACATATACATACACACACAGGTGTATGGAGCATATGAATTGTTTAACTGAGTACAGTAATACACAAATCACTGGGGAAATAGTTTTTACCAGTTATTATCTATAACATATAATAGATATGTATGTGTATATATATATATCATGAATTTCATATATACCATACAGTTAATCTTTTTTCTTTTCTGTTATATGGATAAAAAATAAAATTTATTTATTTAATGACCTACTATATTATAGTCTATGTTCAGTAATTTAAACTACATCTTGACATTTAAAGATGTAGGAAAAGCCTATGGACATCTGGTAAAAAATAAAAGGTTATATTTCACATACAGATTAAGAATATGATTGATGACAAAATAATAGACCGTGCAGAATAATTCAATTACAAACTGCCATGATTTCTGCATGTTTTAATATATTGATATCTAGAGTTTGCAAATCACTCATTTTTAGCTTACAAAATATTTAATAACACTTAAAGATACCCTGCAGGTGAGCTGTTATGCACTATACTGGAATCAGATGAATCTGAAGATGACCATATTCAGATGAGTGCGTTAATTCAACCTATCGCTAAACAGCTTCATCTGTTCCTAATTTAAATGATATATTTGAATCTTGTTAAATTATCCTGATCAGAAAGTATCATCGATATAGTTTTTTTTTTACTTAATTCTGACATATCTCCAAAACTCATATTAATGACTCACAAGCAATTTTAGTTTCATAACATTATAGTTTGGGTTTGCCAAGATTAACTTTTCTAGTCAAGGCTATGACTAAAATTTTATTCTGATTTAACAACAAATGTAGCAATTCTGTGGCACAAGGAATAATGGCTTGTCAAGAGCAATTCAGAAAAAGGATTTAACTGAGTATAGAATAACACGTACACACAGTTTTCTATCACCGTGTAACACCTTACCAACAACTTGGGGGATTACAACAACACCCATGTGTTATCTCACAGGATTTTTGAGTGAGGAGTCTGGTTAGCTGTTTTCTTTTCTCAGCTTTCACCAGGCCAAATTTAAGGTATTAAATGGAGCTGAGATTTCCATCTGAAGCTTGAGACTTCTTCCAAGATCATTCAGGTTATTAGTAGAATTTCATTTCCTTGTGGTTGTTTGACTGAAGTCTCTCCTTTCCTGCAAGCTATCAAATCGGGGCTGTTCTCAGGTACCAGGAGGCACCGTCAGATCCTTGATATGTGAGATCCTCCACTGGCCCTCAGACATTAAAATCTTTCTGATCTCTGAAGGATCCAGACCCTTAAAAGAGCGCTCTTGATTAGTTCAGACCCACTCAGATAATCTTCCTTTTGATTAACACAATCAGCTGATTAGTAATCTAATTAGGGTCATCATATCCTATTATACTCACAAATTATTCCTGCCCTCAAGAAGACAGTATTATATTGAGCGTGTGTATTAGGTGTCAGGCATCTTAAGGCTACCTTAGAATCATGACTATTATATATGACATCATAGATAATAAAATCCTGGTTACATATGGAGTCTACATCCCGATTTTTATTTCACTGTGGGCTGTATTTCCCTTGAGTTCATACTAGGAGATCCTTTTATATTGGAAAAATAGTCTAGTTCTGTTTTAATAAACAGCAGCCACACTAATATTTTGGGAACGAATATAAAATCATCATATTCTTTCTCCCACTAAAAATGCTTCCATGGCCTTTTATTTTTAAAGATAGACAAGGCCAACAGGACCTGAAAGGTTGAAAAGTCTTTCTCACTGCAGCAGCTTCTCATACAAGGATCCCAACTGCTCTTAGCCGCCCAGTCACTCCGGACTGTCAACAGATTGTGCTTCCACCATGAGGCGTTGCATAGTCTAGTCTCTCTTGGAGGAACTTCTCTTCTCTGTTCTCCTAAGTAAGTCAGGTTCATTCTTCGTTAGGTAGCACCAGTACTTCTAATATTTTTTCTCTGATTCCTATAACATCAAATTCTATTGGGAGCACTTTTCACAGTCATAATTTTCTATCTGTTTGTGTGACTATACTTTGTTTTCACCACTCATGAGTTCCACCAGGGAAGTGATTTTGCAAGACTATGCTCATTACATCATCAGAACTTAATAATATTTTAAATGAATGAATATAGAAAATTAAAAAATCTTAGATTCTCAAAAATAAAAAGTTTTTCTTTAGAAAACTTTAAGTTTATAATTTAATAAAATGTTTCATAATTGAATCTAGTATAAACATAATGTCAGGAGACTATTCTCTCTAAATTTCTCTCTTTTTTTCCTGCACATTCCAGGTCTTCTTAGGAAAATAATTATAAGCCATAATAAAGATAGAGAGCATATAACTCCCTAACACATTCCAGGATGATAAAAAAATTCCATATCTTTCCTGAAGAAGGTTTGCTTATATTCTAGAGTAAACTTAGATTCACCTTCCCCTCTCTCTAAGAGACATTTAATTTTCAGAGTAATAAACCCAGAGAGCTTCCCCTCTCCATATTCAGAAATGATTTTTCAATATTCCAGATTAAAGATAAAATATCTTTCTTTTTCTGGTAGTTAAAACAAGCAGATGTACCAGCTGGCCCTATGTAAGCACTGAGTGTTAACTTTGGAGTTCCTCTTCTGTGGTATGAATTCACTGCATGACCATATAATATCTAGTTCTCACTACGTGCATATTAGGATTAAAGACCCTGGTGCTACAATGCTACCCTAGTTGGTATTTCTTGGTGTGTATAACACATGATATGTTTCTCTGATCCAGCAGTCTGGTATTTCTGACAGTGGATAGAATTTTGATTTTTATTATAGAAAAAGGATACAAATCAAAACCAGCCAAAAGGAGAGGGAGAGGTTACTATTCTCACAGGAAGAGGTCTGGAACAGAGATACATGCAAAGCTTCCATTATCCACAGATTCCTACCTACTCTGCACAGCAATATATAACAGTATGCAGAGAACTACCAATAGGGAAGTTCATCTAATCCTCCATGTCCAGGGTTTTTATTAGATTTTCATTATGTAGACATGATTGATTAAATCATTGACCAAGTAATCAAATGCTATCTCCACCCCTCTCCCTTCCCAAGAGATTAGGCTTACCCTCTATTACATGATTGGTCTTTCTAGCATGGTCAGCCCTCATCCTGACTCATTAAGCTTATACAAGCTTTGTATTGGCCTACCATCAGCCATCTCATTAGTAAAATGGGGAGGGGCCCACCATAAACAACAAAGACCCTTCTAACACTCAGGAAATTCCAAGGATTTAGAGGCTACCTGCCAGGAACTGGGAGAAAACGGCAGCTAAATTTTTTGTCACACAGTATAACACTGTGCATAAATTTAACAAGAAATAAACATGTTGAATAAATAAATGCTTTTCTAGTCTACATTTATGAACGATTTTATTAAGAAATTTCAAGATTTTCTTGAACAGATAGCATAAATTCTATAGAATTCTACATTTAAAATTGTTAGTATGTTATACAAGGAGAAAAATTTGGTTCATAAGCAGAATATCAAAAAGATGCCTAATTTTAAAAGTATTGTAGTTTGTAAAGCTAAGAGAATATTATCATTTGAAGTATCCAGACACAGTATAGCTGTCACCTATTATGAGATGGTGGATTAGATAACATCTAAATTATTTTTTCTATTCTAAGAATATGTTATTGTAGTATTGTGTGGTATAATAATTCTGTTTTTACAACCACCCTGAACCTGTGTAACACTGATTTCACAATAAGGTCCTCTTCAGTTCTCCCTATCTCAAGTGCTGATGCCAATATTCATTCAGTTTCACAAACCTAGAAACCCAGGAATCATTGTTTTTAAGTTCTTCCCCCTTCTCCACTCCATGATCAAGCCCTCTGAGGTACACTCCAAAACACAACTCCAGTTCCTTCATATTTGTTCAGCTTTTACTATCAGTAACCTTATCCAAGACATAAAAATCTTTTACCTTTCTGGGAGGCCGCGACAGCTGGATTGTTTGACCTCAGGAGTTCGAGAACAGTACCTAAACTACTGAAGTACTTCATTCTGAATTCCAAACCTGACTCAGATCTTAAGGCAACAAAGTGAGAATATGCATATTTAAAACAAAAATGCCAATCTTAGAAAAAGAGAAGTGTTATAGAGACTCATTTCTTCTACTACATGAATGTTTATATCACAAAGTATCCAGTTCTAATAAATTTAATCTCAATGGTGCCCTCAAGTATATCCTCATCCTACTTATCATTCTTTCATCTTTTTGGTCCTTGATTTAGACGTTGAAGAAGAAAGAGAGGTGTCAAGAGAAAAATCAGAAATGATTAGATGAGCTTTTAAAAAAAATCCAAAAGAGTTAAGTATCTCTTTTGTTCAACAATTTTGATGTTCATATATTTCAAAATATAAATATTCTGTTCTTTGCAGAGTACCATATGGATTAGTTAATTCCATTGAAAGTGACTTTAGGCAATGACTGCATAAGTTTTATTAGGAAAAAAAGTCCTGCAGGTATATTTAAGTACTATACTTTTGTATTAGTTCCTTAAAGGGCATGTGTCATAAAAGTGCTACCTGAAATATTGAAAGTGACCATAAAATTTGCCATGGTAGTACTTAATCCATCCCAGAAGTCATATGGTTTTGTCAAAGTTAAAATGATAATATCGTATCTTCCTTTTGTCTCTTCAGTAAATGACACTGTTGGGGAAATGATTGTCCAGTGATGTCAAAGTCACTGAGGCAATAAAATGCACTTTATCACTCATATCTAAGGAGAGAGTCACTGAGCTGCACTAAAATTGAATCTACATTTTATTTCTCAGAATGGACAGAATATGAGCAGAAACGGAGCTCCAGTAATTCTAATTTTGGGGGCAAAATGTTACTTGTGTATTATTCAAAGTAGCAGGAAGGGCTTGCCATTTCTTCTTCCTTTCTTTGAAGTAATTAAAGATTACATTTCACACAATCTCTTATAGTTAGGTGTGTTCATGAAACTAACTTTTGTTTAATGGGATAAAAACAAAAAAAGAGTAACATGTGTCGGCTGTTTTGTATTTCTTCGAAAAACAGTTGACATGGGTGCTTTCCTTCTTTTATGTGTCTTTTCTCACTCCTACTGTCTTTCTACAGATATGATAGCAAGTGCTGAAGTCCCTAATTTCCCCATTGGGAAAAGGGATGGAGTCTAAGCGTATCAGCAATGGCATGGAAGGTGCCTGGGTATCTGGAGACTGTGAAGCAGTTACCACACCAACCCTGACAGGCATACCCTATGTGAGATAGAAGTACAGTCTTATCATTTCTTTTATCTTTTATATTGGTCCTCTCTGTACAATATAATTCCAATAGATACAGTGATTTTCCAAGGGAATAAAGATATTAAGGACAGTTCCACTCAAAGTGTGGCTCGCTAAAAATTGTTTGTTACAGGTCTTTGACAAGTAAAGTACAGAAATAGGCAATAAACGTTTAAAAGTTTTTGAAGAATTGGTGTTGACATAATATTTTTATTATATTTTACGAATGTATTAATCTCTAATAGTTTGGATTTTTAAAGAAATCCTTATCACAGATAATTTGAGACTGTTTAGATAATATGTATTATGTGCATGTGTGTGTTATTATTTACTTTCATAAATAAATGTCTGATGGAATTTGGGCTTTATCTGGAAAGACTAAAATTATTAAGCAGATATGGGAAGTCATTCTGTGTCTGCTCCCAGTGTCTATTAACCCTGTAAGACAATACGGGAACCCACATTAGCTGCTCTTGAAATTTTATTTCTTGCACCAAACATATTACAAATCCAGATATGAGAAGACTTCTAAGCAGCTATGTGAGTGTTGACACTCTAATGGAGAATTTCTTTGCTGAAATCTTGGTCCTGGTATTAATGGAAAAAAAACAAACTCTGTAAAATAATTTAAAGTGGGATCATCCAGGTTGATGATATGTGTGTTTAGTGATAGATCCAACTATGGGTAAGTATCTATTACACAAGTTAACTTTGGCCAAGACAAGACGTCCATATTAGTGACAGTTATTAAATAGCCTGGAAGGATGGAGGAAGGGGGAAAAGAGGGAAGGAAAGAGTGAGGGAGGGTGGAAAAGAAGGGGGAGGAAACTTTTCTAAAGCTTCCACACATGTGTGGAGGTAATGGGATGTCATCCAGGAAGAGGTTTAAATAGCCCAGTGGCCAATGATTACATCATACCTTAGCAAAAAGGAAAATAAAACTTGAAGATAATAATCGCCATTGTTCTACAAAAATATTATTTTTTTTCCAAATGGATTTTTACAAAACAAAAAAAAAGAAAGGTAAGCAATACATGATTCACAAACAGCAGAATTTTCTTATTCCTTGTCTTCTTGATTTTCCAGGCCATGTGCAATTCATTTCAATTTTGTTGCTTTATTTATTGCTCAATTTTGTTTCTTACTTGTTATTGAAAATTGCTTTATAAAGTCTATCAAATGTACAACTTGATGAGTACTTTGGCTTCTCTTTTTACTGCCAACCATGAACAATGCAGGAAAAAACCCAGAGAATCAGTTTTATTATTACCTACTGCCACTAAAAGATAAACCGTGCCTCATTATTAGGAGAGGATTGGATGGTTTGTCCAATTAGATATGAAGAGATTATAATTCTTGAGGGTAAATAACATTTAACTAAGGGAAAAGTATAAATATAATTAAATTACAATTCTCAAAACAAATGAAACAGTGATACTTTCCCTATAAAAATAAAATTAAAGACATCTCGAAACAGTAGTGATACATAACTGACAAATTTTTACAAGATGTAAAAATAAATCAAATTTCATCACAAAGTAATATTGTAGTCATTGAATGTATCTAAAGCAGGAATGACTAATCTTTATTATGAATTTACTTTTTTCTAGGTATGTATGAAATCATATGTATTGGTGAAGGGAAAACTTCCCCTTTGCCCTCTGAAAATTCACTGAAAAATTAACTTATAAAATGCAGATTAATAAGAGAAAAGATATACAAATTTATTATTAACATGCACACAGGGAGAACAAGAGAGTGATGCCTAATACTGCAATGGAGCCCAAATACTTAGGTCAGGGGGCCGGTGGGGAATACAGGTATGTTGAGGGACAGTAGATGATTATGAGGAAGAATGAATGGATACCTGGGAGAATAAATGGTTGGGGGAAGAGAGATTGAATTGTAAATGATTCTCTTTGGAAACTGAGTAAGACTGAGAGACAGACATTATTTTATAAAAGAGTCTGATCAGATGTGGTTACATTAATGATCTTCTTTTCTGCAACAGATAATGAAGTAACAGGGAAAGGAAGGAAAAACAATTTCTCTTCTTGATGACTCCATCAGATCTTCAGGTAGATAGAGAAAAAGTCTCTTCCTGCACCTGTTGATCTCTAAAAGCTTTTAGTTCAAAATTCTCATTATACTAGAGAGCCATATTTTGGGGTGAAATTCCCTCTTCTTCTTCACATAATAGAGTCACAATACCATTTCTCAGATGGGAGCTTGCAACTATATTACATGGTGTTTTGAGAGTAAACAACTTTATCTTAGAAGTTTAAACAAGGAAGAGAAACATAAAAAAATTATAAAAGCCAAAAACAAGGTTATAAATTTAACTTAGCTATATGCATCAAATTATTGTAATCTTGATCTTAGTTACAGACTTGTAGCAATTAGCTATATTAAACGTAAGCATTATGTTAAAACCATTTGAGATAAGGAATGGAGAGACTTTTTTGGCCACAATTTTTTGTGTTGTCTCTTAAGTAATTTGTGTTAAGGTCTTTCTTATTATATATCTGTTTGCATAAACCCCATATACCCACTAGACTCTATCACAAGGTATTTTTCATACGATTCAGTGAGTTTCCTTCTATTTTTCATTTTTTAAGAATTTGATCCAGCAATCCCACTACTGGGTATTTACCCAAAGGAAAAGAAGTCATTTTATCAAAAAGACACTTGCACTAGAATGTTTATTGCAGCACAATTCACAATCACAAAGATGTAGAATCAATCTAAGTGTCCATCAATTCATGAGTGGATTAATAAAATCTGGTATATGTATACCATGGAATACTACTCAGCCATAAAAAATGAATTAATACCTTTTGCAAAAATCTGGATGGAAGTGGAGACCATCCTTCTAAGTATTACCAGAATGAGAAGACAAACACCACATGTTCTCACTATTAAATTGGTACTAACTGATCAGCACTCATGGGTGCACATGGAAGTAAAACTCAGTGCAAATCAAGCAGGTGGAATGGGGTAGGAAAGGATAGGTAAAATCATAACTAATGGGTACAATGTACACTATCTTGGTGATAGACACATTTATTACTTTGACTCAAACTGTACAAAAACAATTCATATAACCAAAACATTTGTACCCCTGTAATACTCTGAAATAAAAAATATGTATATAAATAATAAAATAAAAATTAAAAAAATTACTTCAGTCCTCTATTTGTTTAGTTACATGTAATTAATTTTTACTTTGCTTGATGTTAGTTAGTAATCCTCATAAACGCATCAGTTTTTTAATTAGAGTCCTAGAAGATTTTACGTAGTCTAATCGTAAACCTATATTCAAGGGAACTTATCGGAGTCCTTTCTACAAATTTCCTTGAAGAAGAAGTGATTGATTATAGCCTTTTAGAGAAGAATCAAAGTAAAACAATAATTGTGGATGACAAAAGTCTTAGAATTGTCATGATTAAAGACACTATTAACAAGGATATTTGGTTATTTCTGTGGCATACAACAATTTAGTGTAATCATAATTATTGCTGGTCACATATATTAAGACATATCAGAATTTTGGTAATATCATATAATATTGGAACACGTATTTATAAAACATTCATGTAAATGTTACCCAAAGAAAGTTAAACACCATTTCACATTTGATAGTGTTACGTATATAATTTTAACATGCCCAATAAGCCATGGAACTACCACAGGACGTCCATGGAGCCAAGTTGTGCAATGCTTTTATAATATATTTCCTTACAATGATATTTCTCTAGGTGTTTAAACTACACCCTTTCTTATCTAAGATCGAAAAAAGGAGCAGTCCTCTGTAGCAACAACCACCTACCATATATAACCTTTGTCCCTCACATGTAAAACTGTAAGGTCTTATCAGCAACAGCCATCTCTTGCTTTTTCAGAGGACTAGCCCCAAGTACAAGAAATGTCCCCCAAATTTTTCTGAAGCAGCCAAACTGCCGCTCCAATGATCCAGGTGGACTAGCCTTGCTGCAGTTTAATTGTGTTCATGGTACCTCCTTTTAATATGCTTTGGGCATCCACAAAAGAAGCAGACACACTGGTTTCCCTTGGTCCAAGAAACTGGTTGGCTTTAGAGGGATCCGTAAGCTTGCCCAAAGCGGGAGCAACCATGGCACCACCACGTGGGAAGCCCCGCCCCAGCCTGGTCCTCTTGCCAAGAGGTCACTCAAACCGATAACCTGACAAGGGATTTCTGTGGCCCAGAGAGAGAGGGTCATGCTACCTGACCAAGACACCAACAGCTCTATGTAATCGTAGATGGGAAATCTGGGCATCTAGGCTGGTAGGGGGTAATCAGAAGAGTAAATTGTTTAGCAAGGTCTAAAGAGTTTAAAACCATCACTCACTCCATGGTTGGTGGTCTCTTATTAGAAAAGAATGCCAAAAAATGTTGTAGCGCCAAAACCGCAAATAGGGAGGAGTAGGTAGATCATGAGATTGATTTTTGTTTAGCCCTGTTTAGAGAGAAAAGTCTGATGGCTGTTAGCAAGTATAACAAGGGAGTATAACGAGGGAGTATAACAAAGTGTGTCTGACCTCCCAGTGAGTTGAACACTCACTTGTAAGTTTTCTCTGGAGTCTCAGAGGGAGTCTATTCAGTTGGAGGAGGGGGGGTTATAGGGGATATAACTTTTGCTAAATTCCATACAGTCTTATTTCAAGTTTCTGAATTACTACTAAGCAGAAACAGACTTATTTAAAATTGTATTTGAGTATCTTAATTAACAAAAATGATCTGTTGTAAGGTAGGGAAAAATGTAGGAGGATACAAATACACTTAATTTTGGCAAGGATGTCAAGTTATAATTAAATAACACCATACAATTTAAAACTTTATTTATTTTACTGTGAGTAATCTAGTATCCCTAAATTAGAGTGATAAATTAAGTAATATGAAACATTTTTCTCATAATTATATTTAATAAAATGGATTAACAGTTTTGTATCACAAAATTCTATTCTTAGTCTGTGAAGGGTATAGTGTAACTCTGAAGAAGCCATTATTTTAATATGGAGATCACAATGAATTAATAACATTTAAAAGTATTTTACCAATATCAAAGATATTTTTATATTTTCAAGTGGGTGTGTTTGACAAAAAGACTGTTGGTGGTGATTTTCTTCATAGAAAAAAATCAACTTTTTAAAGTAATTATATCAAAAAAACATAGTTTGCTTAAATTTCTAAATTGACTTTTCAATGTTTTTGTGTTTTAGTTAGAAATCCAGGAAATGTAGACAATCATTTTAAGGGGGATTTTGATTAACATGTGTGTATATAAATTTAAGCACATCGAAATTCCTTAAAATATCAATCCCATTCATAGCTTACATAAACTCCTTCCAAAATTTTAAGCCAAGTTCATAAATGCAACATAATTCTAAGATTTTGAAGTACTTATCTGAAAACTGAAAAAAAATCAGTAACCTCTAATAAATACATTAAAATTACATATTCAGTGATTGTATTTTTAATATTCATCATTCTTTTAAATTCTGTCAAATTTTTTTACTTTTTTGCATAAAATTATATATCTAGAATTAATTTTACTTTCTATATTACACTCTCAAGTCAATTATGATTGAATGTCTAACATATCAAAATCTATTGATACAAACACTTTAAATACATATCTTAGTTTAATATAAAAAGGTTTGCTATTATGGATTTGATTTATTCCATCGTCTATATTTCAACTCTAAATCTTCTTGTTTTTGAAAATATAAGTTGAGGACTGAGCTCTGATCTTTCCTTTGCCCCCAGATTCCTTTGTGCGGGGGCCTGGTGAGTCATGCCTACAAAGGATAAAATCTCAGTTGACAGGTGTTTATGATGTAGTTTAATTCCCAACCCGATTCTGGTGCAGCATCACATAAAATATAGAGCACCCTTATCTTAACTCAAGCACTACTTTCCACTGATTCCTGGTCTTTTGGACAAAGCCTAACTTTTTGAGCCAATTGTCAACCAAAGAATACCTAAATCCACCTATGACTTGTAAGTCCTCACTTTGAGATGTTCCACATTTTCAAGCCAAACCAATGTATGCCTTTCATGTTTCGGTTTATGAATTTACCTGTAATTGCTGTCTCCTTGAAATGTATAAAACCAAACTGTAACCCAACCATAGCAAGTCCACTTGCTCAAGTCTTCTTGGGTGTGGCTTCGGGCCATGGTCCTCACATTTGGCACAGAATAAACCTCCTTAAATTGTTTCACAGAATTTGTCTTCTTTTTCATTGACAAAGTTCTTTGACAGGCGGAAGAACAGGTTGCCCTTCTAATTAAGCTACGTCTTTTTCCCAAACAAACTGAACTTACCATTTTGAGAACTGGTCTGTAAGAGTCACTGATTACAGAAGCCAGAGATTTGACCATGTTGAGACCAGGGGCTTCTTCTGTCCTCTCCAGTCTTAGGTGGCTGAATAGATAGCGAAACAATCGGAATAGTACAAACATAGGATCAACTTTCTACTTCATTTCTATTTTTAAAAGCTGTAGCCTTTTGTACTTGTAACTTCCTGCTTATCCTATCCCATTTTTCACCTTGCTAAATAGTATTTCTCTGCTGGGGTTTGGGAGCAATCCGATAAGTACGGCCTTCCTTCCCCATCTAGTTTTGAAATCAATTAAAAGATAAAAGGGGAAAAGCAGTCGAGAAAGAAAACATTAATTTTAGTCCTGATAAAACTGATACTGAGGTGCACGGATTAAGTATGAGAGCTAAGCAGGGTTGCTAACTCCCTGCTTGATGTTTTCATTTAGAAAACCAGAGACGAAATAAGTTTGCAGAGAAATAATTACTGAAATCAGTGTTTCTCTCAGTCTAACAAGTCATATTAGTGTAACTTGTTAAAAAACAGTCTCTCATTTAGTATCTCTGAGTCAGTCCCAAGATTTAGCATTTTAACAAGCTCCTAGGACTTTGATTAGTAAGGACCTAAACTGGGTGTCAGCTAACTTCTTCAGTGAAGGGTCATATAGTAAATATTTAGATTTTCTTGGCCATGATGGTCTCTGTTGCAACTCTTCAACTCTGCTGGGGTAGCTCAAAAGTAGCCACAGACAATATTATGCAAAGGAGTAGGCGGGGCTGTGTTTAAATAATGCTTTATAGACATAGGAATTTGAGTTTCATATAATTTTCATCTGTCATAAAATATTTTTTTTTGATATTTTTGCAACCATTTAAAGATGTGAAAATCATTCTTATCTTATAGGTCATAAGATAACATGCAAGAGATTGCCTTTAACCTGCAGCCCCTAGGTTGCAAAGCCCTGACCTAGATTTTTGTCTCAACCTGGCCATAGTAGAGACAGAAAGAGAAATAGAACAAATCTCTGGAAGCTTAGATATATAACTGGAAAAGATACACCAATGTCGATTGTAAGTATAATTAGAAATTAAAAATAATAAGCTTAATTCTCCCTGTTGAAAATAAAAGATTTTCCTTTCGTTTTCTCAACTTGTAATTCTAAGTACTTTTCTTCTCTTTGAAATGTATTTAAAACCTTTCAAAACAGTCACAGTATGATATCTGTAAGAAAAAGTCCTATTAAATCATTGTAGGGAACAAGTTATTAATAATAAAGTTGCCTAGAATATTAATTTTGATTCTTATATCTCTTATTATTTGTATTATCATTTTATTTCTTTTCAAATACTGAAAATACTATGTATAGTATTTAATAAGTGACATGGATATGTTTAAAATAATTATTTCCAAAAGATACAAAATCTTGAAAGTTTTTGCTAGAAACATTTCAATCTACAAATACAAGACTATAGGAAATTTAATATTATATTTTAGTTTATATTTAAGTGTGAATACTTTGAGTTATTTTATCATGTTTTAGCTGATTAGCAAATTTTTATTTATTTATTTATTTTTTTTTGAGACAGAGTCTCACTCTCTTGCCTGGAGCGAGTGCCGTGGCGTCAGCCTAGCTCACAGCAACCTCAAACTCCTGGACTCAAACAATCCTACTGTCTCAGCCTCCCAAGTAGCTGGGACCACAGGCACGTGCCACCATGCCCAGCCAATTTTTCCTATATATATTTTTAGCTGTCCAATTAATTTCTTTCTATTTTTGGTAGAGATGGGGTCTCGCTCTTGCTCAGGCTGGTCTCAAACTCCTGAGCTCAGAACCATCCGCCCACCTCGGCCTCCCAGAGTGCTAGGATTACAGGCGTGAGCCACGGCGCCTGGCTGTCCTTTGTTCTTTGTACCACAGGAGATGGCTCAATGGAGTTGTCTGGGCAGAGGTCACAACATTGTCTTCACTGGAGATGCTATAGTTAAAGAGCAATAGCCCAAAGCTGAAAACTCCCTTTAAAAGCTCTGTGTTTCTGCTTATAGATAGGATCATGTTTTTTTTAAGAGGAGAGTCTACCATCCTCCTCATATGCCGGCAAATTAATAAAATTCTCTTTCCTTCTCAAACCACTTGTCCCAGTTCTTCTGACGCAGCCTTGGGGACAAGTACCGAACTTTCGGTAATAAAAGTATGCATGTAGAAACCAAAATACTAACAGTGATGTTATGTCTAAAGGTTGAGGATAACCCCATTTTGGGTGGTTTTAATATTCTTCTTTTTGCTCAACTGATTTTCTGATATTATAAAATTACACAGGTATTTAGAAAAGGTTATTTTTGTAATTAATAAAAGTAGAATCTTTATTTCACAAGATATAAGGAGGACAATAGAATCAAAAGGCAGGCTTAGCTGCGTGTGGTGGCGCTCACTATAGTCCCAGCTATTCAGAAGATCACTTGAGCCCAGAAGGTAGAGGCCAGCCTGGGCATCATAGAGAGATCCTGTCTCTTAAAACAAAAAAAAATTTAAAAAAGGCATGCTTTCTCATCTTAACTACTTTGAACTCATTTCCTCATTTGTAAAATAAGACTACCAACCACCACCTTGTTCAGAAAGCTTTTGCAAAGATTAATTAGATAAAACAAATTATGATTCACTGAATAATGCATGAGTCCATGCTAATATGAATAAAGAAGGAAAAAGTTCTTCCAAACAATACAAGACCAACTAACAGATGTAGAAAGAATACTGTATTTAGAAAAATCACCATTTCGGAACCATCATAATAATAATTGATTCAGGCAAGAATCATCAAAGAGTGCTAACCAAGTAGATGAAAGTTAACTGAGAAAATGAATATTTACATAGTATCATGGTAACTCCCAACAGATTGTTTACTTATGACAAAGGGGAAAAATAATAACTTTACAATCCAGAAACCTGTAGACACCACCTCAACCAAGTGATCAAAATTAACATCCCCAATAAAGGCACAATGAAACACTCTTTACCCGAAGGAGCTCAGGAAATTTCACCCCAAAATATGATTCCGTGGTATACAGAGTATTTTGAATTACAGGCCCTTTGAGATCAAAAAGCACTGGAACGGGCTTTCCCTCTATCTGCATAAATCTGCCTGACAGATCAAAAGAACAATGGTTCTCTTTCTCTCCCTATATCTCAACATATTTCTGGAAAGAAGATCAAGAATGCAATCAGACCTCACCCAAATTATTTTAAACATGATACCTGTCTCTCAGGTTAATTTTATAAGTCAATTTGTTTCCCTCATCTGTTTATCCTCCCTAGCAATCATTTATTGCTCCCATACAAAAATCAGTACTTCTCATATCAGCCTCCCTCTTTAAAAGGAGTATATAAAAATATCAGGATCCCATTGGGATACTGAATAATCACTCGGTGATTCTCCCTATGTTCATGGTAAACAAACCTTTCTCTTATTAATCTGCCTTAACTGTGAGTTGATCTTTCAGCCAACTTTCGGGAGAAAGGGAAACTTTTCCCTCACCCCTACGGATCTCCTGATATGATGCACTAAGAAGGAAGGATAAATCATCCCATCTGCAATACTTCCTCCCAAAATTATATAACCACAATCTAGTCATGAGGAAATATCAGATACATTCAAAGTAAGAGATATTCTACAAAATAACTGACCATAGTCTTAAAACATGTCAAATCCATGAAAAACAAAGATAAATTGAGACATTCTTCCAGAATAAAATAGGCTAAAGAGATTTAAATATAGTAAATCTGGACTAAACTTGTGTTGGGGGGGAGTTTGAGATGACAAAATTTGACTATAAATTCCAAATTAGATAAGAGTATTGTACTGATGTTAAATTTCTTAATTTTCATCATTACATTATGGTTATCCAAGCATCAAAACATTCCAGAATCACTAGAGATGGGGTGCCAAAAGGAATTTGGATTTGCCTAATCTGGCAATAGAGTATGCCAGTTTCCAAGGAGTGTTTCAATGCAGATTAAGCAAATTTGCTCTCTACATTCATATGTCAGACTTACACTTTGGTTTTAAAAGGTTATTTGTCCACTAAACCGATCAACCCAAGTCAGTAAACAAGAAATGGAATGCTCTAGATTGCTAAAGGGCTGGTGACAGCTCAAGCAAATGTCATCAAATGTCACAGATAAGACATTTCAGAAGAAATTATTTGTCCCATAGATCCTACATATCCTAGCATTCCAGAGACATTGCATTAACACAAATAAAACATAGAACCTTTCAGGATTGCAGAGTGAGGGTGCCAAGAAGTAACCTAAGTGAAGCTAGCTGCAAGTAGACATTTAGTTACAAGTGGCCACATTTGTGTTTATTAAACGGGTACAACATACAACAATTCACTTTCCCAAAGAGATTCACTCTTGCATTTTTCTTAAAATAAAAGGCCTTCCTGGAAAAAAAAAAAAGGCCTTCCTGGTCTTTTGTTTCGCTAATTTTGATATTTTGAGGTACAAAACAATTTCACTTCCTTCTTAACTAAAAAAAAAGGTAGAGTATAAGCACAATAATGAATTGCAAGTGCCACCTACCCTCTCCAGGTTGGGGGTGGGAGACCAAGACTGCAAAACCAGAAAGCTTATACCCAGCTGCCCACCAACTCCAGGCAATCTTGATCATGCAAACCTAGGGTTACCATCTGACTTTCAAGAGACATGAGAGATACAGATTTTTGTAAGAAATCTCCCAACATTAATGTTAGCAGTAACTTCCAAAAAATTTTACTGTGAAAGACAAACATATCCAAGTACTATCTGCCCTGTTGGTCACTACTTTGCAACCTCTGAACAAGATTCTTGGCTGGGTGCGGTGGCTCACACCTGTAATCCTAGCACTCTGGGAGGCCGAGGCGAGTGGATCGTTTGAGCTCAGGAGTTCGAGACCAGCCTGAACAAGATCCCCGTCTCTACTACAAATAGAAAGAAACTGGCCAAACAACTAAAAATAGAAAAAAGTTAGCCAGGCGTGGTGGCATGTGCCTGTAGTCCCAGCTACTCGGGAGGCTGAGGCAGGAGATCACTTGAGCCCAGGAGTTTGAGGTTGCTGTGAGCTAGGCTGATGCCACGGCACTCTAGCCTAGGCAACGGAGTGAGACTCTGTCTCAAAAAAAAAAAAAAAAAAGATTCTCCCCAAAGTCTCTTCCAGTTCCAGAACTCCACATTCCCTTAAGTAATGTCTCTGAGGGAGTCACCTTCTTAACTCTTAAAAATTCATTAAACGCAGGCCCCAGGTAAAAGGGTTAAAGCAAAGGACTCACTCACTCACGTTGAGAAGCTTGAAATGTACTGAAAATTGAGAACTCATACAGTGTGTTTTCAAGACTTTCAAGAACCATGATGGAAGTCGAATACCCTGTGCAGCACCTCTAATCAAAAGTGCCAAGGAGCTTCTTTGTGTTTTTTCCTTCATTTGATCTCTTACTAACTTCTTACTCTATTCCAGACACACTGGCCTTCTCTTTCATAGTTCTTGAAGATACTGCCTCATCTCTGTGTTACTTCTGCCTAGAATGCTCTCTTCCCCCAGATACTCACTTGACTGGTTCTTTCTTTCAGATTTTAGCTCAAATGTTATCAAGACAGAAAAGTCCTTCAAGGGCTCTACCTAATTCCATTATCGTAACTCTGCTTAATTTTCTTCCTAGCTCTGTATTGTCTTCTTGGTTTACTTATTTATGCCATTACTACCGTGTAAGCTTCGTGAAGGCAGGACCCTGACAAGAGTGACATTCAACATTATTAAACCATACTACAGGGCCAAGTTATGCCTTTGGTGGCCTCAATCTTAAAAGATTAAAAAAAAATAAAAACAGAGTTTAAAATCTAAAGAGAACATGCTCTACTGGCATCTGATACCAGCTTTGTCACTAACTTATTCTCTAACCTTTGGCAAGTCACTTCACTTTCTCTGGATCCTTGGTTTTACCATCTACGAAATCAAAGAGGTTGAATTTTAAACTCCAAGTCTTTCCAGCCCTGGAATTCTAGTGATCTTTTCATTTATGTTATCTCTCAACAGCCTTTGAATTGTTTTATTAAACTTAATTAGTTTTCTAGGGCTTAGCATGTGATCTTTCTAGCTATATTTTAACTTTAAGGATGATAACTATGCTTACACTTCTTTATATCCCTTAAGTTGCTAGCTAGGTGCTTTATGCAGGTCAGACACAGTATTAGTTGAACTGAATTTATGCAACATGATTTGCAAATATTTACAAGCCTAGCAAGACAAAGTTCCTGCCTTAATCTTAGTCATATCTTCTGGTTCTCTACAACTAATGATATTGTTCAGAGTAACTAAACAAATAACTTTTAAACTCTTGGCAGTTTCCAGTTTTCCAATTAACTTACAAGAGCACTCCTTCACATCTATTACAAAATCTAGCCAACCTTAATGAATTAAGGCAACCTTAGGTTTTTTTCAGGAGGGATCATGCTTAGTAGAACCAAATAAAAAGTCAAACCGTAGTTATTCAGTCTTCATTACCTTATAAATGGGAATCCTAGCTATAAAGCAAAAGTTCGCTATAAATTCAGAAAGGGGCAGAGATGCAGCTGTTTGATTACAGAAAGAAATGGAGAAGCGGTGAGGAGAAAATAAAAGCATAGCTCCATCAGAACCTAAGGAGACTGATTATCAGCAAACTGCCTCATTTGTGCAAAGAGCTACACACCTTCTCAAAAGACATTAAATGTTCATTTACAACAGAATGCCACATCATCCTTAAAATGTGCCTGCTCCAAAGTTTTAGACTACCCTTACCATGTTACTCAATGCCAATTTTTTTTAACAGCAAGGTTAATGAAATGTTAGGATGGTTCATTTAAATGCAAATCAGGAAATTTAGAAACTAAAAGTACCCAAAGCAAAGTTAACTGTCACGTTGCACGAGACACAGGACTGTGAATTACTCAGTGGTGTCACAGCAATGCTAGGTTGCATCTGCATTAAGCAGAGTTAACACAGCTGTCAGAACCTCAACTCTCAAATCTCCTGGTAACCTGGGGGGGGGGGGAAATCAGGGTAACACTTATAATTAAGACATACTTTGAAAACTAAATCCTGCCCATCTGACTAAATCCCTTTTACCCCCAAAGTCTGTCACCTTCTAAATTGTAAACCAGTTGGGACTGAGGTAAGGGGTAAGAAAATAAGAGGTATAAATATGCAGATGGTCTAAGTAAACAAAAAGAAAACTTTTTCCCCAAAAAGTACAGTCTCTATTTCTAATCACAATTGCAATATCATCATCCAAAAAAAATCTTAGTCTTGGTCAAACCGGAGAGCCAAAATATATTAAGAGTAAAAAGTTTCCCATCTACTGCAGAGTAACGGGATTAAATGATCACATCATTTGTATGTGATCGACTCATCACGTACATTTTATCTGTGGCACTTATTAATATATGGCACACAGCAGAAGTTGTCCCTCTCCTTCCAACTATACAGACCTATGAGAAAAAAGATACTTAGATAAATCTTTAAAAAATAATAATATGGCCGGGCGCGGTGGCTCACGCCTGTAATCCTAGCACTCTGGGAGGCCAAGGCGGGCGGATTGTTTGAGCTCAGGAGTTCGAGACCAGCCTGAGTAACAGCGAGACCTCATCTCTACCAAAAATAGAAAGAAATTAATTGGACAGCTAAAAATATATATAGAAAAAATCAGCCGGGCATGGTGGCACATGCCTGTAGTCCCAGCTACTCAGGAGGCTGAGGCAGTAGGATCGCTTGAGCCCAGGAGTCTGAGGTTGCTGTGAGCTAGGCTGATGCCACGGCACTCACTCTAGCCAGAGCAACAAAGTGAGACTCCGTCTCAAAAAAAAAAATAAAAATAATAATCATAATAAAACACTTAAATCATTCTTGTTTCTTTTCTTATTTTCTTGAGGGCACCAAAGGTAATGGGAACAACTGAATGAAAGAACTGCTATGCCACAAGCATCAGGAGACACGGTGATTGTAAAAAGCACTAAACAAAAAACAAAACGTAAACTTAAAAAATGTTCAGTCAACCATTTAGCCATTCACTCAGGAAATACTGATGTGCCTCCTCTGTACAGGCACTATTCTAGACAGTAGTGAAAAAGAAAAAAAAGGACCCTGCCTTCATGAAGCTTACACTGCAGTAATGGCATAAATAAGTAAACCAAGAAGACAATATAGAGTTGGGAAGAAAATTAAGCAGAGCAACAGTAATGGAGTTAGGCAGGGCCCTTAGTGGACTTTTTTGTCTTGATAACGTTTGAGCTGAAATCTGAAAGAACCAGTCAAATGAGTATCTGGGGGAAGAGAGCATTCCAGATGAGGTAGTATCTTCAAGGACTGAGAAAGAGAAGGCCAGTATGGCTGGAACAGAACAAGAAGAGACCAAATGAACAAAAAAATAAGAACAAGCTCCTAAGGTGAAGTGACTGCTGTATGGACCGGCAATCTATGTTCATTTACTTAGCGTCCGTTACATTATGGTTGAGGCCGTTAACAATAGAAGAGTGTTTAATAGAAAGCAGCATCAAGCCCTCGTAACAGACAACTGATTATGGATACACAGGAAGTCCCTGTTTCCATAAAGAGACTAGATGACTCTAGTCTGAAGAGCAAAGAATATAAAACAAGCATTTGGACTGGAGGCACGAGAGAAAAGGAAGACATGAAAAGGAGGTTTTTGTTTTAAAACAATGTGACTAAAAGGCAGAGAAACTTTTCACACAGTTGAGAAGCCCACAGGAAGAAGAGTAAGATAATTCTCTTGGAGAGCTAGGCAAAAAAATGCCTCTACTTGACTAGAGAATCTGGGAAGTTACCCAGACTAAGTGAAAAAATAGGAAAGAATTGTCGCTAAAACTTGTTTTGTAGTATATACCTTTGATGACCTATTTTGTCATTCACATTCATCAACGACTAACCAATTACCATGTTCTGGGATCCTGCAAGATGCCAGGGACAGAAAGACTAATTATAAATCCCAGCAGATCATTGTAACAATTAATTAAGACGAAAAGGAAACAGGTGTCTTTGTAACAAAGCAATCTGGCAGATGCTACTTTTTTTTTTTTTTTTGAGACAGGATCTCGCTCTGTCACCCAGACTGGAGTGCAGTGGCCTCGTCATAGCTCACTGCAACCTCAAACTCCTGGAGTCAAGCGATTCCCCTACCTCAGCCTCCCGAGTAGCTGGGACTGCAGGAACCCCAGCACTTCCGGCTAATTTTTCTATCTTTTTGTAGAGATGGGTCTTGCTCTTGCTCCCACCTAGCCTTCCCAAAGTGCTAGGATTATAGGCATAAGCCAACTACAACCAACCAGCCCTAGATGCTACTTAATCAAGTGTTTAAACTTAGCATCATCACCAGTGGAACAACTTGACAACCTGCTACAATACCCTAAGAAAGAAACATCAAGCTTGGCATGGTGGCACCTGCCTACGGTTCCAGCTACTCAGAAGGCTGAGGCAGGAGGATCACTTGAGCCCAGGAGCTCAGGATTGTGGTGCACTATGATAGCACCTGTGAATAGCCACTGTACTCCAGCCTTGACAATATAGCAAGATGCCATATATTTAAAAAAAAAAAAAGTATCATCATGTATCAGACAAATCCAAACTATGGAACATCTACAAAACTGGCCTAAACTCTTCAAAACTGTCAATGTCATGGAGGGTGTGGAGGGAAAGACTGGAAATCATGACTAAAGAGACATGACAACTAAGTGCAAGATGTAATCTTTTACTGATTCTTAATCAAAGAAAAAATCGTAAAGGACATGACTTGGAAAACTGGAAAAATTTGAATACGAATATGAACTGTACATGACATCTGTACTTCTGGGGATCTTGTTAAAAGATTCTGATTCAGTAGGTCTAGTGTAGAGTCTAACACTGCATTTCTCATGAGCTCCCAGGGAGAGCTGATGCTAATCCTCAGACTACTATTTAAAAAGTATTGCATGGCCAGGTGCATTGGCTTATTCCTGTAGTCCTAACACTTTGGGAGGCCTAGGCAGGAAGATCACTTGAGGCCAGGAGTTGAAGATCAGCCTGAGCAAGAGTAAGACCCCCATCTCTACAACAAAATAGAAAAATTAGCCAGACTCGGTGGTGCATGCCTGTACTCTCAGCTACTGGGCAGACTGAGGTGGGAGGATTGCCTGATCCTAGGAGTTTGAGGTTGCTGTGAGCTATGATGACACCACTGCACTCTAGCCTGGGTGTCAGAGACCCTGTCTCCAAAAAGAAAAAAAAAAGGCTATTACATAATGTTACTGTATCAATGCAAAAGTTCTTGAGTGTAATAGTAGCACTATGGTTATATAGGGCCATGTCCTTATTCTTAGGAATAATATACTGAAGAATTTAAGAGTGAAGTGCCATGATGTCTTCAGTTTGCTTTCAAATAAGTCTGAAAAAAGTTTATATACAGTAATTAAGAAAATTTGAAAAATGTTAACAACTGGTGAATCTAGGTAAACTGGTGCATCAAGTGCTCAATGTACTTACTCATTCAACTTTTCTACAAGTTTGAACATTTTCCCAAAAAAAGTTGGGGGAAAATGCTCACAGGTTATACAGGAAAAGTTATAATACAACAGAAGGAGTAAAGTTGTAAAGTGCTCCAACAGTAGACAAGAGGAGCTCCAAGAGCACCCAAAAGACACTACCCAACCAGTCAGGGAGGCCTCACTGAAGATCTGACGTATTATTTGAGGGCAGGGAGGCTGTTTGTTTCAGATTGTGAAGAACAACGGCACCAAAGAACACTGGCACCTTCCAAGAACCACAGTGTAAGTGAAAAATGGAGATGCAGGATAAGGCTGAAAGATAAGCTAAGAAATTAAGAAGGCATTAGAGGTTTGGACTTCTTCCATCCTAACTTAAAAATACTTGGAACCATTCTATTCTTACTGTTCATAACAATTACTTGAGAATCTCTGAAACAACCCCTCCCCCACGAAAAAAAAAAGAGACAAAGGAGCAAACCCTAAGTCTTTCACAGTTACCACAGTGAAGGTGGAAAGAGGCCAGATAGTGCCCTTACCACCAGAACTGCATTTGCACAAGTCTATAGAACATCTCCATGCACTCAACTGCAGAACTGAGTTCCTCAAACTACATGGGCATCCCCACCCATTCACCCCAGCCTATTCCTCCTGTGGGCTTCCCCATGTCTGCTGACCAAAGATCCACCATACCAGGTCCCCTAGAAGGAGATTCTAGGCTCCTTTCTCCCCTCCTCCCTCCTCTTCCTCTGCATCTCAGTAAACACCTCACTTACTCTACTAATCCTTCCTATTCAGTTCTCTAGCCTAGGTTCTCGTTATCTCTGGTTTAGAACATCTAAGAGTCTTCTAATTTTCAATCATTCTCCCAGCAGCCCAGTAATCACTGTCATTGGGTTACTCTCTCTTAATAAAATGGGATTGCCTACCCACCACAGAGAGGATGTAGCCAAAACTCCTGCAAACAAACTTCACCTGCCGGGCGCGGTGGCTCACGCCTGTAATCCTAGCACTCTGGGAGGCCGAGGTGGGCGGATCGTTCTGAGCTCAGGAGTTCGAGACCAGCCTGAGCAAGAGCGAGACCCCATCTCTACCAAAAATAGAAAGAAATTAAT
>CAUYSK010058276.1:0-11947 GCA_963575035.1 Avahi laniger
CAACCTCAGACTCCTGGGCTCAAGCGATCCTCCTGCCTCAGCCTCCCGAGTAGCTGGGACTACAGGCATGCACCACCATGCCTGGCTAATTTTTCTATATATTTTTAGTTGTCCAATTAATTTCTTTCTATTTTTAGTAGAGACGGGGTCTTGCCCTTGCTCAGGCTGGTTTCGAACTCCTGAGCTCAAACAATCCGCCCGCCTCGGCCTCCCAGAGAACTAGGATTACAGGCGTGAGCCACCGCGCCCGGCCTTAAATTGGGTTTTTAATTGATATCTTATAATTGGGTCTTGCTTTTTTATGCAATCATCAATCTTTATCTTTTATTTGGAGGTTTTAGACCATTTGTATTTGATGTGATTATCAACATAGTTAGGTTTAAATCTACAATTTGCTCTTCATTTCTATTTGTCCCATCTATTCTTTGGTCCTTTTTCTCTTTTCCTGCCTTCTTTTGAAGTAATCGAGTTTTTAATAATAATTTCATTTTATCTCCACTCTTGGCATATTAGCTACACCTCTTTGTTTTGTTATTTTTGATGGTTGCTCTAGGGTTTACAGTATAACTTTTTAACGTATCATAGTCTACTTTCAAATAATATTATTTCGTGTATAAGAAACTTACAATGGTATGTATCCATTTCACCCTTCCTGGCCTTTGTCCTATTATTGTCATACACTTTGCCCCTATATATCTTATAAATCCCCTAAAACAGTTGGCCCTGCAGCCTAGTGTTCTTTATTCTTTTGTACAGATCCAAATTTATATCTGGTATCATTTTCTTTCTGCCTGAAGGACTTCCTTTAACATTTCTCACAGTGCTCATCTGTTGGTGATGAATTTTCTCAGCTTTGGTATGTCTGAAAAAGTATTTATTTAGCTTAAAGTTTCGAAAGATATTTTTGCTGGATATAGAATTCTAAGTCAGGCCGGGCACAGTGGCTCATGCCTGTAATCCTAGCACTCTGGGAGGACAAGGTGGGAGGATCACTTGAGGTTAGGAGTTCAAGAATTCTAAGTGGACAGTTTTTTCTTTCAGTACTTTAAATATGTGAACACAAACTCCTCCCAACAACATGGGAGCTCTGAGGAGCATTCTACCTGTTCTTGCCCAGTGGTTCTTCCTCTAGCTTAGTAGGTAGTTTCCTTCCATGCCTGCACAAAGACTTGAGGGGACCCTTCTGAAGATCTTTGGAGCTTTCTTATGATATAGTTTCCTCCTCTTTGTTACTCTGCTTTTCAAATTCTAGTCATCTTGGCTTCCTGGAACTCTGAACACTGTCTTTTTGACTTAGCAAGGCTACTGAAAGGCCTCTGTTTGGGTTCCCAGCCCTATGCTATGGCCTGGACACACTCTCATTTGTTTCCTTTCTCTCAGGGATCACTGACTTGGACTGCCTATTGCCTGAATGTCTAAAATCATTGTTTTATATATTTTATTTGGCCTATACTAGTTATTTAAGGCAGAAGGTAAACAAGTCCCTGTTACTCCATTATCACTAGTTTATGCCTTCAAAAAAAGTCCCTGTAGTATTAGGATCCATTTTTAATGTTAAAAGTTCCAAGGGAATCCTTGGATGTACCCTAGGGTTGGGTCAGGGACTATCCCCCCTGAGTCCTGAGCAGCAGTGGCCTGAGTCTGGGAGACAGCATGCTGAGGCATTCAGTGCAAGTGCTGGCATTAGGGAGTTGGCCTTGGCCGCGGAGGGTTATCCCAACTGTTTCATAACACCTCATACCAGTCCTGATGATCTCCTGGAAGTATCTTGACTTGCTAAGTTTGTTTGGAGTTGAAAAGGAAAGGGACCGATGACAATTTTTTGAGTGGCTGTGAGGGTTCCCTCAGCTCCTTACCCAGTGCTAGGGCTGGGGCTGGGTGCAAAGATACCCAGTGCACGCCAGGCACAGCCTGGCCCCATGCCAGGAATCCTGCACGTGCTCTCATGAATTCTAGCTGGTCTGGTTTCTTTTAGTTTTCTTCCTTGCTGTTTTGCCCATTGCCCAGATTTCTCACAACAAAGGAGAAAACAGGAATGAACCCAGGAAATGTGAGTTCAAGGAATCTCTAGGAAAGATCTGATACCCTGGGGTCCTGGAGGTTTCTAAATGGAATAAATGGAGGGATTCCTTGGGCCTTACCTTCTCTGCTCAGCTGTGAGCCCAGCAGGGGCACCAACAGTCAGGCAGTGCCTCCTGCCATCCTAGAGAGGGGATAACTTCCTTCTCCCTGATACCTCTCTGCTGGTTCCTCTAGCTCCAGCTGGAGTGGAACGTTCACCTGAACATCCCTGTGGTCACCTCACCAAAGCCAAGGAAGTGCAAATCGCCCCCAGCCTTACCCCAGCGCATTCGCCCCAGCGGCCCCACCAGCAAGCAGCCGTTTCCATCCAAGCACCAGGAAAGTGTGCCCTTGCAGATGGCCTGGTAGGTGCGGGGAAGCTGAGCCAGCTGGATGGATGGGGAGGCAGGCAGCAAGGCCAGGGCACAGACAGACCAAGATCACCCACAAGTTACAAGATGTCTGTCCTCTGACCCAGACACTGACCCAGAGGTGGGGTGCATGTGGTGATGTGTGGGCTAGCCTGACCGAGTGTGTCTCAAGCTGCACCAGCAGGACAGGCGCAGTGGCTCACGCCTGTAACCCTGGCACTCTGGGAGGCCGAGGTGGGAGGATCACTTGAGCTCAGGAGTTCCAGACCAGCCTGAGCAAGAGCGAGACCCTGTCTCTACTAAAAATAGAAAAATTAGCTGAGCGTGGTGGCGAACACCTGTAGTCCCAGCTACCTGGGAGGCTGACGCAGGCGGATCGTTTGAGCTCAGGAGTTCGAGACCAGCCTAAGCAAGAGCGAGACCCCATCTCTACTAAAAAAAAAAATAGAAATTAGCTGGACAACTAAAAATATATAGAAAAAAAATTATCCGGGCATGGTGGTGCATGCCTGTAGTCCCAGCTACCTGGGAGGCTGAGGCAGGAGGATTGCTTGAGCCCAGGAGTTTGAGGTTGCTGTGAGCTAGTCTGATGCCACAGCACTCTAGCCCGGGCAACAGAGCGAGATTCTGTTTCAAAAACAAAAAACCAAACAAACAAACAAAAAACTACGCAACTGAAGGACTCTGAGGACTGAACATTTACAACGATTACCACCCTGTGCATCAATCTGGCACCTGCCATTGGCCTGTCCATATAATTTTTTTTTTTAATTTTTTTTTGAGACAGAGTTGCCCTGTTGCCCTGGCTAGAGTGAGTGCTGTGGTATCAGCCTAGCTCACAGCAACCTCGAACTCCTGAGCTCAAACGATCCGCCTGCCTCGGCCTCCCAGAGTGCTAGGATAACAGGCATGAGCCACGACGCCCAGCCGGCCTGTCCATATAAATGAGCCTGATCCCTGCCACCAAGTGACCCCCAGGCTCAAAAAGAGACACTGCAAGCCTATGGGTAGTCAAGAAGACACACACCCACACTCACCCTAGTGCTGTGTGGGTGTGGGTGTGTGTCTTCAGCCCCAGAGCATGTGCCTGGAAGCACAGGGGCTGCCCTGGGAGCCTCTTCCAGCAATTCCTCAGTCAGAGGAGCCCTGGGGAAGTGAGATTTAGAGTCAGTGCTGAGGGGAGGGGACCAAGAAGGAGGGCAGTGAAAAACTCCATTTGAGAAGAGAAGAAAGCAAGGCCCAGAGTCTTAGGCCTTGTGACTCTAGAGAGTTTGTTGCTTCTTAATCTTTCCCTCTCTAACTCTTTGTCTCTTTTTGCATTCTCTACTCCCACTCCCAGCCAACAGGGGAAACAGACAGAGGCCATCTGGAAGACTGATGTGTCCTCTTCCAGTCACTCAATAGAAAAAAAGACCCCTGCCAGCCTACCCAGGGACCAGCTAGGGGCACACCCAGATATTCCTCAGCTGTTGGTACTGGATGTGCATTCCTCCTGCCATAATAGCTTGATGCACCTCAAGGCCCGGTAAGATGCAGGGCTGGATGGTTGATCTGGATTCAGGGAGACCTGCTCACCAAGGGCAGGGGCCAGAGTACATACTGTCCCTGTCCAACATCCCAGGAAATCTCTTTCCAAACATTAATAATGATCTTATTTATTGTACCACACCAGACAGAGAGGTGCTAACCTGACTCATCCATTTGTTGGCCGTCAGCTTGGGTCCCCATGCCAACGCCACTTTATTTTTTTAGAGACAGGGTCTCATTGTGTACCCTAGGTATGATCACAGCTCACTACAACCTTAAACTCCTAGGCTCAAGTGATCCTCCCGCCTCAGCCTACCAAGTAGCTGGGACTAGAGGCGTGCGTCACCATGCTCAACTAATTTTATTTTTTTTAGAGACTGGGTGCCTCTGTGTTGCCCCAGGATGCTCTTGAACTCCTGCCCTCAAGTGATCCTCCCTCCTCAGCCTCCCAAAGTGCTTGGATTACAGGTGTGAGCCACAGCACCAGGCCCCAACGCCATTTTAGTTCTCTCAAAGGACTTTACATAGTGTCTCAGAAGATCACTACAGGAATGTTTCCTTCACACTTATTTCCTGGGCTGTGTATGAATTGCTCAAGAGCCACATCTCACCCTAGGCCTGAGGGTGGCTCTCAGGGAGAGTCAGGTATAGGAATGGGGGGATGAGGGAGACCACGAATTGCACGATAAACCTGAGACAAGGGTCATTTTCCTTTTCCTACCACCTTTAAGAACTGTCCCTGGGAAGAACAGCAGAGGGGACGGAGACAGGAATCAGTAGGCCAACAAGAGGCTTTTCTAGTGAGAAAAGGCTTAGATCTCTTTTACTCTCTTAGCTTGAAGATGTCCCTACTGAAGACTCAAGACTCTTTTAAGGAATCTCTCTATATTACCAATCCCATCTGCCTCTTGTGGCCCTGCCCCTGCCCCAATGAAAGATTTGCAGCGGGGATGGGGTACTGATGTGCCTGCCAGTCTAGACCTAACCAGAGCCAAGAGCGGTAAGATGCTGGTGCTGCCCCATCCTCCACATGGGGACGGAGGGCTATTCATCTTCCCTCCGTGGTTTGAGACACGAGGAAGACCCTGTTCCTCAAAAACCAGCAGACCTCCTTCTCCAAGATCGTTTTTTGCTTTGTCTTACAAGTGTCTCCCCTGGGCTCTCTGCCTGACAGGTAGAATAGCTGTGTGTTTGCAGACACCAAATGCTTTCTGCATTTGGAGGAAAGGAAGACAGAGTGGTGTAGTAGCATCAAAAAGGCCAGTCCCTGGCTGTGCCTCCACTCTAAAATAGGCCTTAGAGTCCCAGTGGGACTCTTGCTCACCTAGTGAGGAAACCTGGTTTTCAGTTCCTGGAGAGTTTTCAAGGGGCATGTGTTTGTGTGTTGTGGGGGTGACCGTTGTTGTTAGTTGATTTGGATATAGCAAACAGAATTGAGGATAACCAAAATAGCACTATGGAAGAATTCAGTAACCCAGAAGTCAGCTGGGGCCTCACGCCACTG
Source organism: Avahi laniger (assembly GCA_963575035.1). Taxonomy (NCBI): domain Eukaryota; kingdom Metazoa; phylum Chordata; class Mammalia; order Primates; family Indriidae; genus Avahi; species Avahi laniger. The sequence continues at coordinate 5,464 of CAUYSK010058276.1, forward strand.
AGATCCGGCTAAACTTGCCCAGGGTCCTCCCCGGAGTGGGACCTCTCCTCTCTGAGCTCCTTCTGCATCTTCTGCTCTGCATCCCTGCCAGTGCCCAGGCCCTGCCCAGCATCTGCTTGAATCTGAGGCCAGCCCCTTTGCCCCCCCCACCTATATAATGTGCACCGAGAGTATATACCAAGGGTATACCACTCCACTTCACCTGAACCATTTCATGCCATTAGTAACTTTCTGAAAATTTAAGAAGATAATAGAGAAAGAGATTCACACGGAATGGCACCAAAGCCTCCTTTCTTCCCTTCATTTTCTCCCCTCTCTCTTTGCTAGAACATGCAAAATTCTAAAATTCCTTCATGTCTTACACAGAGCTGTTCCTCCCACACCCAGGCCTCCACTGGGATCTCAGCTTCAGCCTTAAGTACTTATCAAAATATTGTTCTCAGCAAAGACAGCTTCCCCTTTCTAAGGGAATTTAGGTGAATACAATCCCCCCCGCTTCCAACTCTGCACAAGTTTATTCAGTTTATCTCACCACCAGGTGCAGAGGCAGAGCCTGCTGCTTCTGTCTTCTGTATCCGCATCCCAGGCTGGCAGCACCTACTTGTGTGTCAGGCTGCTCCTCAACGTCTCAGTGCAGGGGCTCCCTGTACTGTCTTGGGATCCGCTATTGTGGCATGAGGATCTGCCAGTCTTTAATAAAAGTTCTCCGTCACTGCCCAGGTACTGCTGCCTCAGGGGTGGTGGCCGTGCTGCTTTCTTTGTGAGTGCTCTGTGCATGTGCCTTCCTGAGACACACTCTGCTTCCACTCCCAAAAGTGCATCTTCCCTTTGCCACCTTCTCCTGGCCCACCATGAATCCTCACATCCACTTGCTGGGTGGCTCCAGGTCACTAACCTCTTTGTGGTCCTTTCCAGCTCCCCTGGCCATGTTGTCCGGTTCACAGCACCATCTTGTTTCATAACTAGGACCGACCTCATACCAACTGCCCCATTTTCCTGGTCTGCCTGGCACTGGTAGCCTGTCTCATCTCTGTCCTCTCAACATGTGGGGAACGGCTATTCATCTTCCCTCTGTGGTTTGAGACATGAGGGAAGCCATGTTCATCAAAAACCAACAGACCTTCTTCTCCAAGATCTTTTTTTGCTTTGCCTTACAAGCGTCTCCCCTGGGCTCTCTGCCTGACAGGTAGGATAGCTGTGTGTGTGTCCGCAGACACCAAACGCTTTCTGCAGCTGGAGGAGAATCTTAGCCTCGACTTTAAGTGCCCTCCCCTCCCCTTGCTCAGAGTCTATTCCTGCACAGCTGAAGTACATGTCAGTACACACACACAGACCAAGATGCGCATGAGCACAGACTCACACAGACGCCCAACATGTTGAACGCAAACAAGAAGGTTTATAAGCTGGTATCTGGGAAAGAGATTAGATGCGGAAGGGAAGGAGGAAACACAGATGGGTAGGAATGAGCAAAGAAGAATGAGGGGAGGGAAGAGAAAACATTCTGTGAAGTAAGACAAGAGGCAGATTCACAAAAAGAGAAGCAGAGAAATGTTGTGATGAGCAGTTCCATGTCCAGTCGAGTCTGGGCCCACCGCTGGACCCAACTCCCAGAAAGCTCTCGGGTAGGCTGGATGGGCACTCACATTCCCAGTCTCAGTTTCTCCCCACCTGTAACTATATTAACTCTTTCAGTGCCTCAGTGAACCAAAGGAAGGAATGCCAGGAACTCATGGATAAGTCAGCTGAGTTTGTCCATAAAAAGTCAAGCGAGTCACTCCCTGGAACCATAAAAAGCTAGAAGAATCAAGACAGCCCCAGTCCTCACACCATCCCTTAGCTAGTGATTCTCAAACTTCAGGGTGACCAAAAATCACATGAGAACTTGTTCCAAATGCAGGTTCCCAGCTGGTGCTTTTAAACAAACACTCTGGGTATTGCTAAGTATCCTAGAACTTTGAGAAACATTACTTTCCTCCTTCAATCCCCAAATTGTACTTTTTTAATAAAATAGAGGTTAGTTTATTTTTAAATCTTCTGTGTCATTACTGAAACCCACACCTCCACAACTCATTTTTAGAATCCCCAAGTGTTGTTTCTGTCCTTTGGAAGCCAGCATGCCGAGACAGCCCTGATTAGTGCCTGGCACGTAGAAGGTGTCAGTAACTCTTCATTTAATCAAAGATGTGGACAAATAAGTAACTGACATGTAAGTGATTTGAATGAAAGCTCAGAAGGTAAGAAAAAAGGAGATATCAAATAAAAGTCAGAGCCAAGTGTCACAGGGTGGGAGGCAAAGGTAAGTGTGTCTCTGAGAAGTGAGGACCGAGGCAGAAGAAATGGAGACATGGAGGTTCCAAACCGAGGTGGTGTGGGCTAAGGAGGCCGTCTCTGGCAGTCATCATTTGGTTCAGTTAAGACACCAACTCCATTCCTTCCGCCCGTGGGCACTTGCCCACCTTTACTCTTCCTGGCACACAGCTACCTGCCACATCCCCACTCGGTCTCTACTTACCCAGGCACACCTGGCCTAGGGACCAGGCACAGCAAACAGGAAATGACCCTGTCCTTGGCGAACCCACATCCAGAAATTCTCTTTCTCAAGAATGACACCCAACTTTACTTCCAGCTTAACGTTGAGATTCCAGAAAAATGAAGATGATATGGGATGTGAACAGCTGGCTCTGTGGATGATGTCAGGATTTGATTTCTGAGCCACAGCTTAAGACAGCACAAGGATGCCTGGGGTGGGGGGCAAGTGGGAGGCATTCTTGATGCAAGTTGCATGCAGGGGACAGCTGTGGTGGCACGGGGCCCCTTCCAGCCTACTAGGGTCCAGGCTCTTTCTTTTCTAGAGGACTCACCCCAATCATATCCAACATATTAAGATGTTCTCACCTTAAACGTATTGCTTTGAGGCCGGGCGCGGTGGCTCACACCTGTAATCCTAGCTCTCTGGGAGGCTGAGGCATGAGGATTGCTTGAGCTATGATGATGTCGCTGCACTCTACCTGGGGCAACAGAGCAAGACTCTGTCTCAAAAGAAAAAAAAATTAAAAATGAATAAATAAATGTATTGCTTTAAACAGTTTGAAAGGATTTTCAAATTCTTTTAAATTTATAATACCGTCAGGCTGAGTAAATTAATGAAAGGATTTTTAAACCTGCTTTAGAAATTAACTGGCTATGAGTAAATTATCCAATTTACTCATAAATTGGCTGTGACTTCTCAGCAATCAGCATGCATAGAGATGACATCTAACAAGTTTTGTAAATGTAATGAGAATATTTTGAATATTAAATTTGACAGTGAATGAAACACACAATATTCTGTTTAATAAACATCATATATATACTTTTTAATAACATTTTGACACTAATAACTTTTTTTTAATAAAGAAATTTATTTCTTACAGTTCTGGGGGTGAGAAGTTTAAGATCAAGGGGCTACATCTGGTGAGAGCCTTCTAGCTGATGGGGACTGTGCAGAGTCCCAAGATGGCTCGAAGGCACAGGGACCAATAACAATTTTAAAGGTTTCATGTTTTTATAGGCTCTTGGACCTGTGCTTACGGTGCCTACTGGCTAAACTAGCTCTGGTGATGGAGAACTTTGACTTACCAGATGTCCTCTAGCAAGCTCTCTGGCAAGCAGAGTGTCTGACATCCTGCTTTGCCAACAATTTAATCTCCTTAAAGGCAAAGAAAGCCTGGGGCCTGGATGGGCAAAGCTATGGAGTCAAGAGGGTTGGGAAACAAAAATATGTATGTGTGTGTGTGGTATTTTCCTAGTGATGAAGTTTATTGATATTAATACATGAGCCTCATTATTTTTTTCAGAGCAAAGTTGACATATCTAGTCAAACAAGATATTGCCACTACCCCTAAAAAACTGAGGGAAGCCAAAGCACAGGAAGGAGTATTTCTTCCAGCCATATCTGGGGGTTGGCCAGAGCTCTGCTTGCATGGACCATGGCCTCAGGAGCCTCCAAGATGAGGAACCAAAATTAAAAGGGGACATATGAGAAGGGTCTATTTTGGCCCTGTCTACAAAGAGGCATGAAGTGGAAGGGAGAAAAACCTTTTGAAAGCAGCTCAGGTATAGAGCCATGGAAGGGAAAGCCATGCATGATCTGATATGTCCCACATGAGACTGACTTGGAAAAATACAGAAAAAAGATGAGCATGACTCCATAATCAGAGGAGTCATCTTCTAAAAGAGAGAAGATGTGCATGGCTGAGGTGTAGCTATCAAGTGGGGACTCTGAAGTATCTATATGTTAAAGGATCTAGCCTAGCGTAAAAGGTGGACAACATATATGAACAGATGAGGAATTTGAATAGAGAGCAGGAAATTATAAAAAAAGAAATGGAGGCTGGGCACAGTGGCTCATGCCTGTAATCCTAGCACTTTGGGAGGCTAAGATGGGAGGATTGCTTGAGGTCAGGAGTTCAAGACTATCCTGACCAAGAGTGAGACCTCATCTCTATAAAAAAAAAAGAGAGAAAAAAATTAGCTAGGTGTGGTGAGTAGTCCCAGATACTCAGGAGGCTGAGGCAGGAGGATTGCTTGAGTCCAGGAGTTTGAGGTTGCAGTGAGCTATGATGATGTCACTGCACTCCAGCCTGGGCAACAGAGCGAGCAAGACTCTGTCTCAAAAAAACAAACGAAACCTCCAAAAAACCTTAATATCAGAGATGATGAATTCCTTTGACAAGTTTATCAGCAAACTAGACAAAAGCAAAGGAAAAAAATCTGTGAACTTGAGGCTAGGTCAACAGAAATTAACCAAACTATATAACAAAGAGAGTAAAAACAAAGAAACAAACAAGCAATCCCAAACAAACCACCCAAGATGTGAGGGACAATATCAAATGGTCTAATACACATATGATCAAAGTCCCAGAAGAAGGGAGAAGTATTTGAAGAGATATGTCAAGAGATAGTCACTGAGCAGTTCCCAAATTAATGAAAGACAACAAACTACAAATCTAAGAAGCTCAGAGAACCCAAGCAGGGTAAATCAAAGAAAAACACACCTAAGCATATCTTAGTCGAACTGCTGAAACTGATGATAAGAGAACATCTTGAAAGCAGCCAGAAAGAAAAAAAAATTACATAGTAAAGTAAGAAATAAAGCCGTCTGCTCATCAGAAACTTTGCCAGCCAGATGGTTCCTGAGGACCAGCTGTTTCCCTGCCTTATGGGTCCACAAGATAACCCAGCAGTCTTCTAGCACATTCTCCCATTTGGGAGCTATTAGACGGTGGCTAAGCTGAGCAGCTTCCCACAGGGCATGGGCTCTCCAGTTCTCCACAATTCCTAGCCCTTCCCCTTGTATCACACTCAGCCTCCTCCTCGCTGCACACACGGGTGGTCCTGAGCTAGCTGGTGGATTCATCACCCTTCAAAAGCTATTTATTGGCTTTGAGTTGGGAGGAGGCAGAGGTAGTGGAGGCTGACCTAAATGCCCCTCAAGGAAGGCCTTGGGATCTGACTGTTGGCCCAAATTCTTTCCCTGGAGCTGACCAGCCTGGAATGACCAAAGCCTGAGTCCATGATCATTGCCATTGGTGGCAGCATCTGTATGAGGGGGGCAGTTGTCAATAATTCGGGGGGTATTGACAATGGGATCAAGAAGATTCAGGTTTCCTCTCCCAAAGCCCCTGACCTCAGAGTCCATATTGCAGGTCCTTGTTGCCTCACTTTCTGGAAGTGAGGCAGGAGCCTTTACTTTAGGAGCCACAAGGAGGCAGCAAAGTGCTTATTTAAGGGCCTGGGCAGAAATCAAAGTAAAGCAACTGCTGAAAGCTGGACACGGTTGAAGCTGGTGAGGGTTCGTCACAGAAGGTGCTGGCTAAGCATGGACAGCACATGCAGCAAAAGGAAGAGAAAGACACAGGGATTCCTGACCCATCCTTTGGACATCAACATCCTGCAGGTCTGAGGTCCCCAACCCCTGGGCCGAGGACCTGTTAGGAACTTGGCACACAGCAGGAGGTGAGTGGAGGGTGAGTGAAGCTTCACCAGTATTTCTGAATTTACAGCTGCTCCCCAACGCTCGCATCACCGCCTGAGCTCTGCCACCTCCTGTCAGATCAGCAGTGGCATTAGATTCTCATAGGAGTGTGAACCGTACTGTAAACTGCACACGAAGGCTCTTGGTTGCATGCTGCTTATGAGAATCTAATGCCTAGTGATTTGAGGTGGAGCTGAGGCAGTGATGCTAGCGCTGGGGAGCAGCTGCAGATTATCATAAGCAGAGAGATTAACAAGGTAATAATAGAAATAAAGTACACAATAAATGTAATGTGTTTGAATAATCCCAAAAGCATCCCCCTACCTCATGGAAAAATTGTCTTCCATGAAACCAGTCCCTGGTGCCAAAAAGGTTGGGGACCACTGCTGCAGGTGATTTGTGGTGGCCAGGGTCTTCTCTCCCTCAGCCTAGGACCACCTTCTCCTCTCTTGACCACCCACCCCCAGC